>JAHDVE020001837.1:0-24691 GCA_022606495.2 Halesus radiatus | reverse complement strand
TTAGCTTGAAATAGTACTCTATGTTATTTAGTAATTGACCCGTCTAACAAAAAATGTCCCAATATTATTTTCAAAAATACTGATTTAATCAGAATTGTTTTTTTTTCGATATGAAATTTATTTAACATTCAATTAAGGGATCTACATTTTAAAACTATTAAGAAAATGAAGGTTGTAATTGCAATTAGTGTAATTTAAGTGGGTGCAATTCTCTCCATGTGAAATTACTTCCATGTATAATTTCGTCAATGTGTAATTCTGGCAGTGTCATATTGATCCGTGAAATTCACCTCTGTGTAATTTCGTCCCGACACCGAACTAAAGCACATAATTTTGAACTTATTTACTATTTTGTCGCATGGTAAGCGCAACATTATTTTCAATGGCTCTCAACTGCACAGGTAATCATAATTTTGTCTAGTGAAAGGAAGAATAAAATTTATATGTAGAAATTATACAAAACTGATCCTTTTTGATGGTCTTTCACCAGAGCGATAAGAGTGTCTTCAACGAAATACTTCACTAGAGTTCTGCTCAAAGCATGTAGGACTATGACAACCCCATTATGGGGAATTTTGTTATATTTAATGAAGTAGAGAAGGAGTAATAAGAGTGAAAAGAAAGATTGAAATGAACTTAGATTTTCAGATCTGGAAACTAACATCTGACATCGACTGAACATATGCTAAAGTAATTTCGGCTATACTGAGAGTTTTATTCCATACCTATCTTAGCCTCAGATGATGTGAAAATCTATTCCAAATAATCGGTAAAACGTTCGAGCACATTTATAGAATGGTAAAATAAAACTTCAACAAACGGATCACGACCAGAAAAACATGAAATCGGAGAGATCGCTAAGTCGTTACAAACGATGGAAACTGCAGCCATCGTAACTCACTTTTATTGCCGATTCAATAGTTATTAATAATGACCTATCGATGTAACGTATTTTTACATCTTCATGGAGCTTTAAACCGGGAGTCAATTCGTGGGCGCTAGATAAGAAAATATTTTGAATTGTTATTCGGTTTGCATCATAATATTTCGCAGGTGTTTTACGATTTTTTAATAGAATTGAGTTTGAAAGAGAGAACAAATTATTTTTTATTACGTGTCAGTAAATCATATTTTAACTTTTAGTCGTTGAATGCAGAACTTATTTAAAATACGTTTTTAAAATAAGCAGTACCTATCTACGGGATAATTGCAATTATGGAAATTCGTTGGTAGGATAACAAGGTAATTTCACTTATTTTATGGAAAATGATTAGGTAAAATTTACTTATTTATTATATTATATATATGGGCTTTTACATGTTTGGTTAGTTACAATAGGCACACAGGTGCAAAAAACACATCACAATAGATACATAGATAAAATAGATTGCCTTCGTGAAATACAACAACTAAATATTTCATTTGTCTCAAGAACAAATACAGGAATGACACAGTGAAACTTATTACATTACGACAATTACAGGATTTTTATGTGTCATTTCTGATTTGCCACTTAAACGACATGTTCGTTTTTGTTCGTGAATATGGCATCGTTGACGTCACGCCACCCAACGTCGAAGACAGCCGTCTTACCAGCAAGCAGCGTTTTTTACATCACGATGACCTTGTAGCGAGTGTACAGTTTTAAATTGTTTTTAAAATGAATAACTACGAATGAAAATATTAAAAATACGTATTTTTAGCACACATTTTTAAAGGGATCCATAGTTCGTGAAAATATCCCATTAAAGGTTACATTCATTTGTACAGCACTATCTCATTACAATGTCATTTTTATGAATTTATCAATAGTTTATAAAGCTCACAAAAAAAACATTAAAAGTTAAATTATCCTTAAAGAGATCTCATATTAACTACATTTTTGACCAGGAAATAAAATAAAATAAAATAAATTTTATTTTTGTAAGCAAATATTATTTTGTATTGCGTAAAGTGATAACATAATGATTTTATTTTTATAGCATATATTCAGTGAAAGTTTTGAATATTATTTTTTTATTTAGCCAATGCGTAAGTTCGGACAATACGTCAGCCTAAAAACCCGTTTCCTTACAATACGCCAGATATCTAAATCTAAATTGAGAACCATTGCGTTACTTTTATTTTCTTCAAGTGGACTTAAGTCATCAACGCAATCAATGATCCAGATCTCTTCCGGTGGACTAAAGAGTCCGTAACTTTAACAGCTTTCGAATTCCGACGCAAACCATCGTTTTTAGAATGGCTTATCATTATTGCTCACTCGAAAGCTCAGTGACGGAGACGTGATCCCAGCCAACCGAGGCTGCATCTCGTGCAGATCAGTCGAGCGGAAATGAGCAAAACGCAGACAGCGGATTAAGAATCGGACGTTCAAGAATCCGCGAGCAGGCTCCATTGTTTACGATATTTCAATAGTCTAACAATAAACCGACAACAATCGGAGCTTTCTGGACTTGCCTACTGCGGAAGCCTCGGTTGAAACTTGTCCAGGGCCTTGAGTAATAGGTCACTCGCTGGAGCTGCTATAAGATTTAGAATCTAGACTACACCTGCGGATGCCATGGAGCCATGGACTGCCGACTCAAGAAATGAATTGTATTGTTCTTCCATAAAACATTGAAATGATATTATTGTGGATCTCATGAAATAAAACGAGGCTGAAGCCGTGTAGGTATTCTAATCATAAATTGGTCCTCCGCGAACAGAGGGAGATGTTTTTAGATATCAGCTAGAAAATCTAAAATCATTTGTTTCATTGTAATGTTCCTAATTTGTGCTAATACTCGTATATCATAAAACACAATATAATATAAGATAAAATTAGTATTATTTAATTATAATTGGAAGTTTTGCATAACATTCCGCACTAGGCAAGCCTGTATAGAGGTTCATTTTATCAATTTGTTTGTGTACTAAAAAGTAATTGGTGTCTCGGTATTTCAGCGTGTGGAATAATAAATTATTATTTTATCTAGATTATTGCTGAATTTGGATGCGGATAGTGCCTAGATAATTATATGTGCTGTGGTTTTATGTTATAATATGTACAATCATTGTGTTCGGGTGAGTGCACCAACAACAATTATTGTTGCATGTTTGTAGTACCTAAATGAATGTTTTGTTAAATATAACCATTATACTTCGTTTACATAGGATATCATCTCGGTCCCATTCTATTCCTAATATTCATTAATGACGTCATAACTTGTTTCGACGATGTAGAAGTTCTGCTTTTTGCCGGTGATATTAAACTATATAAAGAAATATCCAATATTATCGACTGCATAATCTTACAGTTAAACATCGACAAATTACATAATTGATGTATCGCTAACAACTTATTTCTCAACGTTGATAAATTCGAGACACTAACATTTTGTCGAATCAAGACCCCGTTATCATTTAACTACGCCATAGATTACAAAATTAGGGATCTCTGAGTTTTGTTTGATACGCAATTAAATTTTGTAAATCACATACAACAAATAACTAATAAATGTATCAAGACACTGGGATTTATAATTAGAACTATCAAAGACTTTGATTCGCTGGAAGTTATAAAAATCATTGATTTGTCATTAGTGCGCAGCATATTAGAATACAATTCAATAGTGTGGTCCCCATACTATCTTAATCACATTAAAAAAAAATTGAACGCGTGCAGCGCAAATTTTTACGTTTTATAACTTCAAACCACACATACTAATTCAACATATAAACTATACATTCTTACTAAATACATACTCTAGAATACAGAAAAATAAAAAAATAAATTAGAAAATAAAAAATTAAAAAAATAAATAAATTATGATTAAATAAATATTACATACGTTTATTTATTATACTTCACAATGTCATTTATCAATCTCATAATTTACCTAACCTCACTTTTGTTGTACGCATTTTCCAGCCTAAGTCATGTTTTCTCCTCCGATAGTTCGACGGTCAAAACCAATGTTTTGTTATTCATTTTAAAAATAATGTTTTAAAATATTAAGTAAAACTTAACATGAAGTTGTTACCAGAAATATTGGTGTTAATGGTGGGTATTATATTGTCCAAGTTTATGATGATTCATTAGGAACACAAAATAATATTAAGATGTGTAGATATTAAATATAGTGGACGTAGTATTTAAGATTGCTTTCTTTGCAAAATAATGTCAGTAAAGTATTGATTCTGTGAAATGTTGGATTGTAGGGCCCCACCCACAGTGCACCCATCGCGCCAGTTGCCGCAGAGTTGGGGTTTCTGAGCGGCATTTGCCTTGGAGTAGTCAGAACATGCAATGCCCTTGGAAATCCCAAAAATGCAAGCAACGTTACCACGCCACTGCTGCGGACGACGACGGAATTCAGAGACCTTCACCTTCATACTGCACTTGGCTTTATCTGCAGCTTTATATTGTATTTTATCTGTATCGAAATAAAACTGTTCACTGTTTGTTTCCGGTAGGGGATGTAATTTAGTGTTAATTGTTATTGTGTTTATTTTATGGACCGAATTTTTTTACAGCAAATGTTATTATCTGAATCAACATGATTTTTTAAATTTCTACGTAAAGTAATTTTTGTAGTGACAGCTGTTTCGCCTTCAATTTTGTAATGTCTTGGACAGTGTCAAACTGTAAAGCGTCAACATAACTATAAATAGCATAAAATGTATTTGCTTCAAATAATAAAATTCATTTAACATTAAAAAAACTATGATTTTTTCTTCTAATATTTTTTTGAATAACTTATTGAAACTTATAAACCCCGTTGTAATATATTTACTTTGTAATAGATAATATTAAAAAACCCTCAAAATGAAAAATCTTCAATGTTTAAAAATATATTACAATGAGGTTTATAAGTTTCAACATATATTCCAAAAAAAAATTATTAATCCTAGACTTGTTAAAAAAGTCAGCAGATCGGGTAAGTATATCCGTGACACTCTCTAACGATTACAAATAAATTCGGGTAGAATATTGCAGTCATAAAAAGGTAGCAGCCAAAAATACATTGGAATTAATTGAAGATATTTTAGTCTTAGAAATCCAATTTACGATACCGATAAAAATGGCGAGAGAAATTAGGGGTAGCCTCGTAGCTCCGTGGATTAGACCGCAAGGTCCCGGATATATCATGAGGTCTTGGGTTCGAGTCCCAGCTGCTACCATTATCTTTTTCTTTCTTGTGTCTTTTCGGTTTCATGTTTCATTTTGAGAGATGTTAACATTATATTTAATAATTAAATCTCCGATTTATTTTTTTCCGATTTATTTTCTTAATCTAATATTTATTTTGCTGTTTTCTACAGGGATCATCCATAATTACAAAGTTATATACCTATAGTTAATTTTGCGTACTTCATTTTTTTTAAAGTAGGCATTTTGTACTTTTCTCATAAATACCTTTTTTTTATGTGAGTACCATACAAGAGTCCCAACCGCTTCCAATCATCTGGAGCCAGTAAGACTATTGCAACCCAAATTTGAGTATGTTGTCAGGTTTAAAGTGAAGGGGAGGGGAAGAAGATGTGAAAGAGGAAAGTAGGGAAGCGGTACCTGGCTATTCAGATCTAGTCACCAGATATGGCAAAAGACATTTCGGGCAACTTTTCTATTTTAAATGGTGGTCTTTCACCAGGGCGATACTGAAAGTATCTTCCACTCTGGAACGTGCTCCAAATAAACTATATATTTTTTAAATGAATAAACTGCGAAATAACACAAATTAAAAAAATAAAATATTACTTACGCATGCCTGGATTTGAACCGGCGACCTCCGGATTCATAGCCGAGGATCATATCCTATTAACCACACAGGCCGTCATGCATCATTTCATTATTAAACTTGTATTTTATTTATAAAAGCTTAAATACATATGTATATACGAGTACATTGAAAAAAAATATAGTTTTCTTAAATATCATACTTTCGACTTCCTATTTACATAAAATGTAATGGTCTTAACGTATCAATAATAAATACAATATATCGCATTCCGTGTTATTATTATTACTTTATAAGAGTAAATAAACTTTGTGACATCAAATGCAAATCAAATGCTTACATTGTATGCAAATAATTCAGGAATATTACAGCAAATAATATCCACGTGGGCGTACAAGCCTTCGAACAGGTATACATCAAACATTATTCAGTTTACAAGATAAATAGGAATATATTTTAATTCAATTTAAAATACTACACTTCTCTTTTAAGCAATGTTTACATGGTTATATGTTTTCATAACAATGTATCCTGAAGATGCTAATAATAATAAAAATAAAATGGTTTACATGGTTATATTACAGAGTTGGTGGTTTACATAATGGAACAAATAGAGTACATAGCGACAAGTTTTAATTTACTAGTTATTTTGATTTACTAGTTATAATCACAATATAATATACGTGCATATTTTACTTTTTTTTTTTTTTTTTTATTATATTATATACGCCCTATATGGGCTTTTCCATATTTAGTAAGTTATAATAGTCACACAGGTGCAAAACACATTACAGTAACTGCACCAAAAACTAAAAATACACAGTAACAGAAAAAATAAAAAAAATCTAGTGCAATCAGCATAACGGTACAATCTTATAGTGGTATATGTGTGGAAATAAAATGAAACTATTAAAAAAAAATTTATGTGAAAAGCCCAATTTGGGCGTAAATAAATAAATAAAATGTGGGCGTGTTTGTTTTTAGTTTGCTTGATTTTGTGGGACTTTTAAGTTTATGTTAAGTGTTTTATAATCGCATTGAGAGTTCGTTAGTGTCTTTTATTTTACTAATATATTGAGATAGTTTATTAAATTTTTGGTTTTACATAGTGAGAATACGAATTAAAATCTAGTGCGATTTCCTGTGATGAATTTTAATTTTTGTTCATATTTTTGAATTATTGATTTTTTTTAATAAGCCACTGTTTATATCTAAGTTTAATGTTGACATAAAAATATTTTTATTTTATTAACGCCACTTGACTCTGAGCAAAACTAATAATACGGCTTATGGATTCCCCTGTCTTAACGGATGGTTTGCAATCTTTACAACTGAAGTTTTTCTACAGTTATTACAACGGAAAGTGCTCGGAAGAACTCGCATCCTTAACCCATGACAGCGGTATACAGCCGGCAGACACATCAAATGCGTGCCGAACATTAATAACACCTTCCGCCAGAGAACGGTTAAACACCTCGGCTGTGGAATGATTTGCCGGCTTTCATGTTTCCTCCTTCCTATAATATGGGTATCGTGAAGACCCAGATCCAGACCTTCCTTTACAAACATATTCTCCAAAGACAACATTGGCAGTCATAGAAAAGTTGGAAAATAAGTGTTAAATTCCTATAAAAAAAAAACACTTTAAAAAGTATTTATTACGTAACTTTATAGCACATATTCTAAGAACTGCGTCCCCCTGGATAAAGGCCATCTGCGTTAGATGGCTTAAGTCAGGTTAATACAGTATAGGTATTCAAAACAATTCCGTATAATACTACGTAAATACCTGAAACAAAATGTTAATTGTAATTTGTTACTAATAGCATCTATGCATGTGTAGATATTACACTTACAAGCACCATTAAAGCAGTCGATATTGGATTACACCTCCGATATCAATGCTTTTGAAATGCCTTCCATGCCTACGCAATTCCCTCGGCGCGCCGACAATCGGACGGAACAGTCGGATACTAAAGAGTAAAGCAACCGCCCTTTGGGATTGAATTCAGCCGATATCTGTTTTCTAGCCCCCGGTGATAGACGAGCGATAAGAACAATACCCTACATCCATTCTACTAGACTCCGTCCATTGTGGCTCCCACTCCGCTGGTCCTACTCCTGCCGGGAGTATCTTGCACCGAACCGTGGGGGAGACCCGGGAAAAGCGAGTAGATTAAGGTATGTTTGATAAATACACACATTTAGCAATGAAATTACTCACTTTCGTTGAATCATAGTTTAGCTGACTTATTTATAAATACAATCATGAATTAAAAAGATTTTTAACGTAAATTTAATCAGTTAGAAATACCATATTGTTTAGTAAATCATGGAAAAAAACGCTCCACTCGGGTACCCCGGGAAAATAGAATTTACCAACTAACCAAAACATTCGTCACACTAAGTAGACTCAATTTCATGGTTCCATTGTTGGCACTGGTTGCATTAGATAAACCATAAATAAAAATACTAAAATTAATTTTAACGTAGTACAAAGCGGGTGGGCTCTGCCATACTCAGTGTGCCTGGAGTTCCAACATAACAGATGTGAAAACACAATACAAATTTTCGTTTTCAAAATTGAAATAAAACTATAATAATATTTAATTGGGGTAAACGTAACGATAATAATTTTTTTTTTTGAGAATAAAGTTGATTGTTCGGGGGAGGTCGCTTTTTTTACAAAAACAACATGTTTGTGCCTACAAGGAAGTTCAACTGAATCGACAATCTGAAACAAAATGATTCCGGTAGATTTCGAGGTAGCTGTTGAAACACTGTAAATCCAAATACCTGCAAAACTCTTGAATGGGACGTATCTACAAAATTCACAATACTCTACGAAATGTAGACATTTTCAACTTTAAATTGAAATTATATAAAATGATAATTGAATTGATACTTTAAATTTTGTGAAAATTTTACCGTTTGCTTATTTATTGTTTTTAATAGTATTATAATTCAATGCTAAATCTCATCTGTTCTTTTTAGATAGTATTATAATTCAATGCTAAACCTAATCTGTTCTTTTAGATAGTATTATAATTCAATGCTAAACCTAATCTGTTCTTTTTACATAGTATTATAATTCAATGCTAAACCGAATCTGTTCTTTTTACAATCATGTTCACTGTCTTGTTTATAAATAATACGAAAACTGTATTTATAATAAGCATCTAAAAGAGGAAATATGTTGTGACAATTTTTTTTTATATGAATACCGCACAAGAGTCCCAACTGCTCCCAACCGTCTGGAGCCAGTGAGATTATGGCATCTCCAATTAGGGGAATGTTGTGAGGCTGAAGGCAATGTGGAGGGGAAGGAGAATAGGAGAAGGAAGGAGGGGAAATACCCAGCTATTCAGATCTGGTTACCAAACACGGCTAAAAGTCATTTCAAGCAACGTTTCAATTCTGAGTGGTGTTCTTTCACCAGGGCGATACTGAGTATTTTCCACTCTGGAATAAAGTTGTTTAGAGAATAACAGTATAAAATACATACTAATTATTATATTTTGTAATCTACGTATTTGATCTTTGTTTTTCTTATTCCTCACTAGGCTGAGTGCGAGGCGGACTAGGGGTTATTTAATTTGACATCATCTAATTAGGTGGGTCTTCTATATCATTTTTAGTACTGTTTTTAAGGTTATTTCATTCATATAAAAAAAATCATTCGTAATATTTTGTAGGTACTAAACAGTATTGATTCATTTAATGATTTTTTTATTATGTTTACAATTTTTTTTACATCGACTTCTCGTGTTCAAAAAAAATATTTAAAAAAAAATTATTGTGTTTTTTTTTTAAATTTATTTAATATAAAATATTTAATAGCACAGATATACCTTAATACCTAACAAATTTTCAAAAAAGTATAAATTTATTTAACAAATCTGTCCAACTCAATAGAGAAAGATTTCTCGTGTTTGAGGTGGGGAGTAGCGCCATGTAGCGACAATAACGGTATGCTACAGAAATAAAAATACATCAAGAATGTAATATAGATAAATTTTGTGTTGTTGTACACGATAGTTACTACAAAAAAGAAGAGTAAAAGTACGTAGTAGTAAGTAGTAAGAAGAGTAAGTATAATAATAGAAATGCAACAATAAGGCGCATACAAGATATAAACATAATACATTTTAATTTTAATCATAATTCGATATTTTAGCAACATTGTTAGAAACCGTGGCTACATCAAAAAGTAACTCTGCTCGGAATACTCACTTTGCCCAGGTCTCCCCCATCTATGCTAGTCCTGTAATTATTATTGCTATGAATAAAGTGCGGCGATTCGAGAGGCATAGAATAATTACTGATTTATTGAGAATTGAGATACCAATGTAAACGAAATTATAGAGTAATAGATAATGGGATTATTTGAGAATGCGGTTATGTTATAGTGATCAAGTTATAAGACAAGATTTTGCAGAGATATTCTTGACGTATAAATAACGTATTGTAATAACAAAGATTGCGTTACGACAGGTGCAGAAATGTGCGTTTTCATTAGAAGCCAAATTTTATTTGTTATTAACTTCAGCAATGTCTTGAAAAACAAACCTCGTTATCACCCTGTTGAAAGCCAACCATTTGAAAACGACACTTTTCCAAAAATGGCTTTAGCTAATGTTTGGTAACCTGCTCTGAAAAGCCTTCTTCCCTTCCCCAAAATGACCAGGAATAAATATTTATTTTCTCTTAATAAACAACATCTGTTAAAGGCACAAAGGTCGAAAAAAAATAAAGGACTTGACAATTATTAATTTAAAGTCGACTTGTACACGGTTGACATTTCTCAAATGAGAACGGGTCGATCCTACGATTCGTTATTGTGTTTATTATTAGTTCATTAAGGTTTATATGAGCAAAGGTAGAATATTCTATTCCTTTGAGTCTCAAATTTATTTCAGTAAGAGCATATCTATGGTACAAAAATAAATTCCAGCACATTACCCCTGTATATTATATGAATAGACTAGAGCAGTGATCCCCAACCCATAGGCCGCGGCCCGGTACCGGGCCGCGGACCAAATGGTGCTGGGCCGCGTCGCCTGCATAAAAATCAAAATAATTTTTTGAAAAAATCGTCAATTATATAGCTTAAAATAATTATCAAATGGTACCAGGCTGCCTAAGGGCCTGCTTAAAAAAATGTCAACAAACCAGGCGAATCTAGCATGCATGCGAAAGAAGAAGATCAAATGCTGGATATTGCAAATGACAGCAGCCTTAAAACTATGTTCGAGACAACAACTTCGCCGGTGTTCCGGATTAAAGTCATGGCGGAAGACCCTGAGAATGCCACCACAGCACTTAAACTCCTATGGCCAATGTGTCCCCCTCCCCCTTAATTATCAAACGTTGACCGGTCCGCGGTGACAATAAGGTTGGGGACCACTGGATTAGAGCACACTTACAATACTCTTCTCAATTTTAATACAGGATTAATGGTTCCTAAGCATACACATAAATACGGACCAAAAAAGTTAGATTCGACGGCCTGCATGGCCATGGTTTCACATTTAATTTATTTAAAAATAATATGTAGTATATTTGCGCATGTTCCAGCGTGGAAGATACTCTCAGTATCGCCCTGGTGAAAGACCACCATTCAGAATTAAAACGTTGCTTGAAATGGCTTTCAGCCGTGTTTGGTGACCAGATCTGAATAGCCAGGTATATCCCCACCTTCGTCTTCCCCTTCTCCTTCCCCTCCCCAAACCTTTAGCTTCACAACATTCCCCAGTTGGGGATGCCATAGTCTCACTGGCTCCAGAGGGTTGGGAGCAGTTGCGACTCTTGTGCGGTATTCATATAAAAAAAATTAAAAAAATTAGATGATTCCTAGCTGTTTAAATATGTTGCCTGTTGAAATTAATGAATACGTATTCGTATTCATTAATTCGTATATTATTGAAGACTTGGCTAACTGAAAGAAAATATTTATATTAGATCATTAGAAAATATTAATATACGTAAGATTTATTGTTATTATTTGTGTTCTATTTTTTACAGATATAAGTAGAAATATTTTTTGATAAGATTATTATGAAATATTAAAGATTTAGGTTCGTTTAGATTTAGGATTAACAAAAAGTAGTCCAAAGAAGCGAAGCTAGCAATCCACAATGCTGATACCAACCCTGATGTATGGCAGTGAGGCATGGAATTGGCAGAAGAAGCCGTAGAAATGAGATCTCTGAGACGAATATGTGGTAAAACCATGTATGATCGTGTGAAAAATATTGAAATTCGTAAAGAATGCAAAGCTGATGTAAGGTAATGAGTAAGATTAAGAAAGGGACGCTTAGATGGTTTGGGCATGTGGAGGGAATGAATGAAGAAAGGAGTGTAAGAAGATTGTATGACGCGAATGTGAATGGAAGAAGAAGCCGGGGACGCCCGAGGAAGACATGGCACGATCAAGTGAATCAAATACTTAAGTTGGGCCATGTCAGAAGTCGGAATAATAGAAGAGAATATATGAGACGATGTATGAATGTGAATGAAGCAAGAAGTGTATGCCAAGGAGTTGTTTGGCGGACCGTCCTCTCTGCCTACCCCTGCGGAGAAACGGCGTGATGATTAGTTAGTTAGTTAATTATATATAATAGCAATGCCTGCATTATTGAAAATGATATATATATATGTTGAAAACCCGCTGTTGTGGAAATTGATTAACACCACCAACTTTTATAAGTATGTATTAACGACTTGACAGATAATTTTATAATACTAAAATGTATGAATTCTGTACTGGGATGGCAAAAAGCTCAAACGACGTGAGAACAAGATTAAAGTGGTAACAGGATAATCACAAGTCACCTGTACAAAAGGTTAAAGATATCCAATTTCGGGACGGCCCGCTTCAGTTCAGTAAGCGTCTGCTCCCAGAAAACGAGTTATGATCTCACCTTCGAAGGGGGGAGGGGGGGTTGGTCCATTGTTCTTATGTCCCTAAACAAGAGAATCGTGAATCGGCCCCCCGGCTGGTTGTACACTCGTTATTACTCCACTTAGGTCACTTGCGGCAGGGTTGTCAGTTAAGTTGCCAATAATCCGGGATTAGCTGGACTTTCTCGAATTTAAAAGTCCACTGTCTCGAGCCTCGGATAGATGTTTTAAAGAAGAAAAAAATCTAATAAAATAACACTCTCACAAAATCCCACTTCTGCTTCTAGACACATAATTCATAAATTTCGCTTTGTTTTATTTTCCAACCTATTTTTGTTTTTTTCTGACGACCTAAAATAATAAGGAACTCCAGTAAAAAATATATTCATATAGATCAGCAAACGCCGATTCAGAATATATAAATTTTATACGTAGAATTTATAAATCGTTATTTAAAAGCGAATAAAAAATCATCTCATCAAAACACCCTGTTGGGTTGGTACCATTGCATTCGAAAAATCTGACGTCGCGGGTCTCAGCCCCTCAACCTTTTGGTTTAGAATTAGTATGGAAATTTTCGGTTGTCGTATATTTTTAGGTTTGGCGAAATTGAAACGTAATTTAAATTTTAAAGACTTTAAGCTCCATAATTAATTGGTGATCAATATAAAAAAAGTGGTATTAATGAAAGAAAAAAGAATATTCACGAGCAAACCATTTATCAATACGGATATTATGAAAATGTTAATGTTAAATACTATTATTATTCTTTGGTTTACGGACTGGAGAATCTGAGTTTGAGTCCCAGTTGCGACCGTTACTTTTTTCAATGAGCTCAATAAATTGAATATCATAATTTATTTACCAAAAAAAAAAAAATTGACAACCCTACTTACTCACCGTCAACTCGCCTGCCACTTTCAGTCCACTCGGGGGCCACTTGCTGGCAACAATTACCCATCGATATTATTACCGTTTTTATGAGCCATTATTTGATTACTGGCCAGAAATTAGGTTTTCCATTCTAATCAGGTTGGATTTTATTTTAAAATTGGGCATGGCAATACTTCGGCTTGTCCAGAACCTCAAACATATCGGGTTTCTGATGAGACGGGTTGGTTTAATGATGTGAGGAAGTATTTAATTACATTAGAACATCTAGCCTCCTTATCGACGGTAGTAAAAATGGACTAACCTGTGTTTTAGAAGCATAATATTGACCATTTTATTGCTGGCCGACGAAACAAGACCATAAAAAAGATCGATGATTTTATGAAAGCAAACAGATACGAGATTGTAACTTGTTTACTTCTTGTTTTAATGTCTATATGTGCTCTCCATGTATCATATAACATTAAATTTGATGGTTAAAACAAAGCAGATAATACTTTAATGCTTAAAGAAAACGATAAAAGAAGATAGATAGGCTCATACGTAATTTGCGGTATAGACATTCAGTATAAGTATCAAAGCGAATATTGGAGTCGGACATAGTACTCCCACAGAACCATTGCTTGCATACAGCATGTTTCATATTCTACTTCATAAAAGACAATTCCAGTAAAATCTAAAAATATAACAATTTAAGAAAGAAAAACTTAAAACTTAAAAAAATAACATACTCGTACTTATAACTAAATACCACAGTTTTAAGAAGGCGATTGGCGACTTTTTAATGAGTGATTGTGATAGTGTTAGTAGCCTATTTCTAGTAATCCAATAGAGGTGTATATATTGTTTAGGTGTGGGGGTATATATGTGTATGTTCATTTGTACGTTCATGTGTATGTGTGTGTATATGTCTGTGTATATGTATACATACATAAGGATGTGTGTATGTGTGTGTACATATGTGTATGCGTACATATGTGTATATATGCGTACATATATGTGTATATTATATGCGTACATATATGTGTACATGCTTGCACATATAAAAAAGTCTATTTTTGTGATCTATGCCTTACGCGTAGACTTTTTATCTTTTGTATATTTTACTTTGTTTTATATTTTTTCCAATTGTCAGCATGTTAATATAATTAATATAATAAATCCATATGTTTACACAAGACTTCATACAAAGTAACTATACTCCATTGGTCACCATAAAACAGGCAGCCGCCTAGTATGGTGATCTAATGTATCTACTCCATGTAAATGTCTCCATTAAATATCATGTATTTTAAAAATAAATAAATAAAAAACTTTTTGAAAATCGACTACTTTCTACTTTCAAAATTGTTCATATAATCAAATACCCTAGATGATGATAGGCGCAGCTTCTGATATTTAATAATAATAATAATAATTGAATGATTTGCATAACGCCGTTTTGTGAAAAATCACCTTAAGGGTGCTGTACAAATATTACTTGCTAGGATTTATCTTATTATTTGGATATGAAACTAAATTTTATCAAACATACTAATGAGGTTATCAATAAAGCTAATAAAATGCTGGGATTTACAAATCGTATTTCAAAACCTTTTCGCAACATAAATACTCTATACTCCCTTTGCACTGCGCATATCCCCTCTCACTAAGAATGTTGCACACCGATATGGACACCTTTATACCAAGCCCATATTGAAATAATCGAAAGCATTCAACGTAAATTATTTAAGCATATAAATTATAAATTTCATTTACACTTTGCAAATAATATCGGTAATTTTACACAATTCCGCTTCAGTAGAAAAATACATAATTCAGAAAAAAGAAATATACTGTTAGGTTCATAAAAATAAATAAAAAATAATTGCACATGCGGATTTTCAAAATATTTCACTTAATTTTTTACTTTACGTAAATCGAAATACGTAAATATGTAAGGGGATCGACGCCATCTTTAATGTTGATAGTATGATATGACATTTGTCGGAAGCGCCAACTGCAAAATCATCTTATTATTTAACCGAACCTAATAACCTAAGAACCTAAAAATCGTCTTATTATTTAACCCAACCTAATAACCTAAGAACCTAAAAATCATCTTATTATTTCAACCTAATAACCTAAGAACCTAAAAATCATCTTATTATTTAACCCAACCTAATAACCTAAGAACCTAAAAATCATCTTATTATTTAACCCAACCTAATAACCTGAGAACCTAAAAATCATCTTATTATTTAACCCAACCTAATAACCTAAGAACCTAAAAATCATCTTATTATTTAACCCAACCTAATAACCTAAGAACCTAAAAATCGTCTTATTATCATACTAACAACATTAAAGATGGCGTCAATTTCCCTTACATATTTACGTATTTTGATTTACGTAAAGTAAAAAATAAAGTGAAATATTTTGAAAATCCGCATGTGCAATTATTTCTTATTTATTTTTATTAACCTATCAGTATATTTATTTTTTCTAAATTATGTATTTTTCTACTGAAGCGGAATTGTGTAAAATTACCATATTTTTTAATAGAAATAAATAGTGTCTTCATTAAAGCATATATAAATAAATAAAATAATGATACGAATTGTGATATGTTAAGCCAAAAGCAGTTTAAAAATTAGAATTTAAAGAAAATTTCTCAGAATTATGAAATAAGTGTATTATTCCCTTTCTAAACCACAGACAAATCGCGAACAACGGCGAACTGTTAGTACAAACCTAGCCTCTTTAATATTTTTTTCGTTTATGTGCAAAAAAGCAGTAATGTCATGTAGGTCACTTAATATTTATTTTATGAATTTTATATATTTCACAATAAACCTATTAAAAGTATGAATAATTAACAAATTCGTACATCTCGGACTGCTAGAGGCGCTAGTGTAGCATGTTGCCATCAAATGTCAAAAGCTACGCTATCATACAGGGTACTTGATATTATTAATTCATTACTTTTTTTCAACATTTTTGTGACATTACAAACGCCAAATGATAATGTGTATTACGTTTTTATCAACATCTGCGGGTAAACTAATTTGCAAAAAAATGGCGCCGAAACTCAGAAGCGTACCCAAAAACTTCAAAATAATATTATGACATTCGTTTGCCTTTCATATTAACGGTTACGAGTGAAAAAAAAACTATTATTTTATATTCTCGTCCGGACATTATTGTTTCCTGTGTTGACATGCGTAAGCAATATCAGATTCTACATCAGCAAACCAGATAAAAAAGATTAATAATTAAAATTAAAAAATAAGAATAAGAATAATAATATGTTTAACTAAAATAATATAATAATAGGTAAAGCATTAAAATGCAACTCACCTGTCTTTTAACGTTGTTTCTGCTGCTTCCAAAGACCAGTCTGTTCTTCATTGCAGAATTCATATTACACAATAATTTTAACAAACACGACACACTTGAACACAAAAATTATTATTACGAACACATAATATCATCAAACAATAATTTAAAACGCAATTAACAACTTCTCGAGTCATCGATAACAGATAATATGAATCGGTCTTTCTTCTACATAAACCGAAGATTTTTTCAAATGCATAAAACAACGAGGTCTTATTAATCTTTAGTGAAAATTACATGTATTTAAAATTCGCCTTAATTATTATAGTATTTAACAATTAAAATGGACATGTTTATAATTAAAATGCTAATAAATGGAGTTCAAGATAAAAACAGAACACAAACATTACAATATGACAAGAAAACTAAATTGTAACCACCTTCACCACTATTGTTAACAATAATATTATACTAAATACCCTAGATCGGGAATGCAAATGTACGAGTACGCAAGCAATATTGTAAACTAAAATAATACATTGCTGTATAGGAACTTATATTCTATATTTGTAAATAAACCATAGACAAAATGCCAGAAATAATTTACAAAAAATTCTGCCTCAATACAGATTCGCCTAGTGAGGCAGGGTATACACAACTTTAAATAAATTATACTAGCTGAAGTACCCGGTGTTTACGTTACGCATACCCAGTAATCTTCCTCGTATTTTGATTTTTTTAAATTTCTTAAAGTACCAAAATTCTGCTTTGAGGGTTGGGAAAGGGGGATGGAAGGTGGTTTCTCGAAATCTCGTATTACCTGACGGTTACCTTCCTCTTGTTTCTAAGGTCAAGTGTGCAAAATTTCATCAAGATCGGAAAACAACTGTAGATTTGTACACAAAACAAACAAACCGCCCGGGACATTCTTCTCCGTATAATGGAAGAAGATTTTTCTATTCCTTTATAACCGTTCTTATAAGCATTTTTTTTCTATTAGATACAGGTTTTATATTTCTTGTTTTAAAAGGGACAAGCCCACATTAGACTTATTTAATAACCCCTTTGGAATTCTGGTAGAAAATGTGCTAGTAGTAGCTCAGTTGGGCTAATTCATTTACAATACGATGACAATCCTCGTTATAATCGTAAAAATGTCCATTCTTGGCGAATATTGCCCTATGATGTTCGGGTAAACCTATATATGCGAGCAAACATTTAAAATCTCTATATATAAAAATGAGTATTTGTCTGTCTGTCCTCGATTTTCTCGAAAATTACTCTACCGGTTTCGCTGAAAATAGCACAGTTTATTCTTATTAGTGACGGGAAGATTTAGAGAATAGTTTAAAGTTTAAATGAAACCCAATATGTAAAACAGTTGCTATAACATTTTAAAATTAGTAGGAAAAAACATTGAACCCGACATGTTGTATTAAAGTTAGCTCATAGACATAGCACTCTGGTTAGCCACAGATTACACATTTAGAAGAAGGTTTGTTTGGGTGGAATATTTTCAAAATGGAAAATACAAGTAGGTACCTACTTAAGAAATTTATTATTTAAATAAATTTTGAAAAAATAAATGTTTGGAATGAAATAAAATTTTCTAATTATTTATTTGTTTAGAGATAGTAATAGTCGTCACAAGGCATTACTTTCGCTGTCAAATCTAATATGACACCCAAACGGCAAGCAAGAATTCACAACTTCATAACTTCATTCCAAAAAAAAAATCCCGAGCAAGGCCGTCAAGTCTAAAACACGAAAATCTCTAATCAATTTTACGTTTGTCCACTACAAATTTGAATATTTTGCAAATAAACACATGTAAAAATACATATTGTAACTATAATATAATAAAAATAGAACTATAATCCAGAACGTATGCAGCGGTAGTGCAATGCGATACGTTCCATAAGTGTACATAATACAAACAAAAAAATAACAATAAGTACGTAATATAAGAGAAAGAAAAAAAGAAAAGAAAAACATAGAAAAAGATTACTCCGTAAAATATGCAAAATAAGTTCACTAAGAGAGAAAAGAAAAATTAACAAATTTATGGCGGACATTTTATGGTTTCCCGTCTCCAAAGGGCCATCAAGGGAGACTCCATCCATGTAGCCGTAGCAGTAATGATGGTATTCTTGTATTGGCGTACTCTGCACCATAGGCTTCCGATGCGGTAGTATATATGTAGAGAATAATAAATATTATTTTAAATGATAAAGTAATGTTTTTATAAGACAAGATAGCACAAATATGGTAACAAATTATTCTAAGCAATAATTATTAACCTGAAACAAAAGGTCGCCGGTTCGTGTCCCGTCGGCAGCATGTATTTTTTCTCGGAAGATTATTCAATTTGTATGATTTTTCAGGTTAATAATTATTGCTTAGAATAATAAATACGTTAAATTTGTGGTCTTCCAATAAAGTAAGACTTCATATGCGACCTCCATCTTAAAAAGTGTGTACATCCCTACCCTATATGATAATACGCGCAGGTTCTCTCATTTTCCATTCATTGCTATGGTAACACACTACACTAGAGCCTCTAGCGGCCCGGGTTGAATAAATTGGTTTTTTCATACATTTTTAAATATTTTCAGCTTTTCATTGATTTTTATTTTTATATTTATATCTATTTAATAATGTATATGTAAATAAAAATTAATTATGAACAATGTCACATGTTAAGCCAAAATAAATAAAAAAAAATGAAAAATTAAAGAAAATTTCCCACAATTTATTAAATAAGTGTTTTATTACCTTCCTAAATCACCAGACAGATCGTGAGCGGCGTGTGGCGAGGCTTAATACAAACATAATGGCATCTTTTGCTGAAAAAACAGTAAAATCATAAATGTAGGTTACCGAATATATGTTTTATGGATTTCCGATTTCTGTAATTTATTTTAGTATATATTTCACAGAAAATCTATTCAAATTTATGAGAAAAAAAACCAGCTCGTACATCCCGGGCCGCTAGAGTCCGCTAGTGTGGCATATTGCCACTAAATATCAGAAGTTGTCGGGTATTTTATTGTAGTAACTTTATTGTTATCGAAGATCTTTACCCATAAACTATAATGTAAAAATAATTTGAAGATTTTCGGTAGATGGAGCTTAACGAGAAATTTTTTGTTAATGTTATCAATGGGTATTATTATTTATTCTATCATTTTTAATGGATGCAAAAGAAATCAGAAAAAAATTACGTTATATTAAAAAGTGGCTAGCAAGTAGGTACTTACTTAAAAAAAGTAGAAACCAGTTTTATATTTGGTAAATCATCTTAGACTAGTAATATTCGTACACATTATAAGGCTTGATTAAATACTTGCCGATTTTTTTATCGTGATACTTCACAAGAGTTCTATTTTCCCGGAACCAATAGAGTAATGGTATCCCTTTTTTTATTGTTGTCAGAATGGAGGATATGAAGAGTGGGCGGAGGAAAGAGAAAAGAGGAAGGTTTGAAAGTGTCCGACTATGTTTTACTTTTTTATATGAATACCGCACAAGAGTCTCAACTGCTACTCGCCAACCAGAGCCAGCGAGACTCTAACGTCCCCAATTGGGGTATGTTGTGAGGATGAAAGGTTTGTGGAGGGGAAGTTGGGTAGAGAAAGATACTGGGGAAATTCTCACCCGGCTATTCAGATCTGGTCACCAAACACGACTAAAGCCGTTTCAAGCAACGTTTCGATTCTAAATGGTGGCCTTTCACAAGGACGATACGCAGAGTATCTACCAGTCTGGAACATGCCACAGTATGCTTGTGGCATGTTCTTACATGTTATTATATGAATTAAATGTGAAACCACACAATTTAATTAAATAAAATTTACCTGCCCACGCCAGGGTTCGAACCCGGGACTTTCTGACTCGTAGTCGATGACCTTATTCCTTGACTACGGAGGCCGTCAATATTCCATTCCATTCCGTCATTCAGATCTGGAGCGCAAATCCCGTTCTTTTTAAGGAAGGTTCCTTATATTTTTCCTTACGCTTAAAGACTTCTTGATTAACTGGAATTCCGGAGACAGTAAAAAAAATCCAAAACAGAGATTATTTGAAAACACAAATTTATGAAATATCTTCAAGTGACAATAGGTTTTGAACCAAAACTTTTTTGACGGTCAGACCGTCATTACAATCTAGTGAGGTAGGTACCTTTTTACAAAACGTGATACTGCGTTAAAAGGCGTATTTATGATATTTAATAATAAAATTAAAATGCATGAAAATGCATTATAATATAATGTAATTATTTTTAAAAGTTTTTATTCAAAACCTAGTGTCACTTGAAGATATTTCATAAATTTGTGTTTTCAAATAATCTCTGTTTAGGATTTTTTTTTACTATGTCTCTCCGGAATTCCGCAGTTAATCAAGAAGTATTTAAGGCTAAGGAAAAATATAAGGTATCTTCCTTAAAAGTAACTGGAATTGCACTCCTGGGGCGCTATTCTGGTGTGACCGTTTTTTGTCACTAGTTCTAAAAGTGACATTTTCCGTCGTGGTTAATCTATGCCGACCGTAGAGGTGGGTCATTCCACTTGTTTTATGAACTCAATTCCAATTCCGAGTTCAGCCACACGGACTCGATTCCTCGAACTCAGTCCTCAGTTCCTTTCGGTCCGCCCGATTCCGCCGTTCCGGAAGCAAAAATCGCTAATATTACAATATTGAATAGTTTCTGATTCTAATATAAAACCTTAGTCGTTACTTGAGTGTGAGTTCGGAACGAGTGAATCCAGATTTGCGAACTCGGAGTGAGTTCACCGTCTTATGAATCGGATTCATTGCTGGAACGACTCTCCTCTATGCCGCGCGTTCCATGAATTGCCGAACATTGTGAAGTACCATACGAAAATGTCAACATCGATATAATGTTTAATAATGTTTACTAACTAAAATAATGTTTAAAGTAAACAATAATGTAATTGTTAACTTACTTAATATTGAGTTGTCCTCTTGTTAAAACTACGCAAATATTGATATTTTTAATGAATGTCATTCTCTTAATAACAGCTGACAGATGTCATCCAAGAGAACCGGAATCGCAGTTAAGCAATAAGTCTTTAAGCCTAAGGAAAGAATAAGGAATCTTCCTTAAAAAGAACGGGAATAGGCCTCCCGGTTAACCATAGCTTTAACCATTTGAAGAACTTGGTGTCTTACCATGATGATACAGAGAGTATCTGTGGGAAATGCTGCTAATATCCTTTTTTATTAAAACAAATAAAGATTGATTTAAGTACTTGTTTGTGTATTTTTCGCTGTTAGGGATATTCGTGTGTTATAGCGACTAGATTTTTAAAATACGTTTAAATATATCGAAGAAAGTGTGTTGTGGTTTTGAAAAATTCTTTTTTTAAACCACTTTATTATATTTATGCATTGTCGATCGGGTTCGGTTGAACTCAACCTTCTTCAGGACCGTACACATATACACTATAATATAAATATAAACATATAATTTAAACGCGGTCGACAATGCAAAAGTATTAAAAAAGTGGCTTAAAACAAAGTTTTTTTTTCATTTAAATTATGTATAAATATATTTGGTAGAAACTACATTACTGTCTTTAATTTTTTTCATGTCCTGCATTTTTTTATGTAGTTCTGCAGCGGATTTCGTCGTGGAAGAGAGATATGGGGATTTAAGATGTACAAATAAATCTGTGCAGGCGGTCAAAATATGTACCAATGAACGAATGAACCATTTTATTAGAGCGATAGATTTGTGTATTCAATAAATCTACAGCAGCGGCGAACACAGCTGCACGGGTGAGATCTATGCATCATTGAATACGATGCACGACGACATTTAGTTCAAACAACGAGACTAATTAATATCTTGTCTATAGACATAAAAAAAATTGAAGTAAAAAAGGAAAGTAACAAAATATATTATTTTTATTAGGGAACTTGAACCCTTAAAGGGAAGAGAAAGGTTGGAGGGGGATTATTAATTAATTCGAAATAATACCATAGTAGTATTATTACGCAATACGATAAACATAATATTTTTAGAGAGAAAAATATTTATTACATATTTTTAAAATTTACATAGATTAAAATCTAATCCGAAATATGACCTTCACGTAATATTTATAAATGTTGCATATCCTCAAAAAATACTTTGAAGGTTTTCTTTAAAACGCTGAGAAGAAATAAAAAAATAAATAACAGGGTGTAGTTTCATTTTTTTTTTTAAACCTTAACTTTAATTTTTTTTTTTTAATATGGATTACAAAACTTTGGTTAAGTTTATCATAATTGAAACGTACTGGGAAAGGATTGCAATTATTTTTTCCTCTTTTTTTTTATTTATTTTCATATTTTTCAAATTACGTAAACCATGCGTAGAACGGTTAGAAAAAGATACATTTAAAAGAAAATATAATAAATATTTTTCTTTTCAACTGTATTGCGTAATAATATCATAATTACTACGAATTAATAGGTGATTCCTCTCCGACACCCCTCTCCCCCTTGAAGCGGGGTCGGATTTGTTAGCCAAACATATTTAAAAAGAGACAATTCAGGGGGAATTTAAAAAAAATACTTTCATTCAAAACTATATTATGTATTTAATTAATCACTTAAGTAAACCATTATTACAATCATAATAACATGACAATATTAACATTTTAAACATTTAATTTTACAAAATGATTTTAACGATAAAAGGGGAAAAGTCAAAGACAATTAAAAACTAGGAAAATCGAGAAAAAGTCTCGAGTGTTCTTATCTAAAATGTTTTTTAAAGGCTATTATTTAGAATTGAGAGAGAACATAAAAATAAAATAAAACATTTCAGCAAAAAGAAATGTGTACCATTGAAAACTTTTACATTAAAGGGTCTTTTAAATTCTTAATCTAAAATTATGTTCAGGATATAATGACCGACAGAGGTCTAAACTATGTAAATTCACTCGTATTCTTTTTTAATTAAAAACCAGCTGGTGACACCACAACGAAAAATTATGAACTAAATAAAGGCAATTAAAAAATCGTTCATTTCCCATCAGAAAACTTTGATAGAAACTTCCCGTACGGGGAAGCGGGGAATTGTAACGTAAATACTGACCCCGAGTCTATGATTGGGATAATTGTCTACGGAAGAGATTGGTGAGAGGATGTCTATGGGAGACGGCAGACGGAAGGGAGCAACTCAACATGGCGGGCGATATAACCTGACTGGAGCGGTCGTGATCGACGTGTGTTTGTTGGGAGAGATTATGTTTTTTGATTTTCTATTTTGTTTGACGTCGGAGGGCGTCTACAAAATTTGCCCGAAGTGGGTGTGTTTTTTGTTTTATTGATTGATCGATGGCCGGATTGTGAGGCGATGAAGCCAAACCGCGCGTGCCTGCTGCTTTGGTGAAAATCTCGGAAGAAGTGATGAGCGGACCAAAAAGGACATAAGGTAGCATCTGCATATTCCATTGTCTGGACCCCACGGAAGAGGCTATGGCGGATGGCGCTTCAGAAGAGTCGTCCTAGACTTCTTTTGGAGATTACTACGATCGGTGAGCATCTGGACCTGGAGAGGCCTTCCATGATGCTGAGGAGAGTAGTCGGACCATGAGAGCCATCAATTATTGTTTGAACCTTTTCGTGTTGGGATCAATCCTTCTCTTTACTCTTTTCTTTGCTAAACCATGATAGACGTGGTTATAGAATCATTAAATGTATGTTCTTTCCTTTTACAAGGGTTTTATTTACTGTATCAATCAATACATCCCACTTCCCTGTGCTTCACCATCATTCTCACCCACGAATCTTGAGATGAGAGAACATTAGCCGTCGTATCATTTTTACGCTACATTATGATA
>JAHDVE020001836.1:0-50198 GCA_022606495.2 Halesus radiatus | reverse complement strand
GATCATGTGAACGTCGCAAAACAACAATCTTTAATTCGTTGCCTTTTTGAAGTGTGTTTATCTCCACGATGTAGAAAAGTATTTAAACATTAAAAGACACCGGATAAAATAACCAATATGCCTTTGAAATTTATTTTATTGTACCGAGGTCAAAGACCAAAAAAAAGGCTTGCAAAAAATGATAGATCTTAATTTAAGTACCTACCTACAGTCGAGAACGCGTGCTGCGGTTTTCATTAAAGGTTACGGATCCATTGGCGTGCCATACCTTTTGATTTTTCTGATACTAAGATGTATTTTACTAAGCTAGTTTAAAGTTTGATAATATCAATATACTTCTTTAAGAGCAACACTTTTGTTAAAGGTAACCATATTTTTGCTTGTGGAGAAATAAAGATCAGAGGTAAGTCTTTGGATTCCATCTCACCCTTCCAAGAGCAATAAAGAGTCTTGAGGATATTTATATTCTTAAAGTTACAGTCAATTCTTTTGATGAAGCAAAGAAGTTTTACTGATTTATTAGTGACATTATTTACGTGATCACAAAAAGAAAGCTTACAGTCTAGTCCAAGTAGACACCAAGGTCCATTAAGAGGAACGGCTGCGCGCCTTGTTACATACAGTAGTTATTTTTAGATTTAAGGCCAAAATACCCACCCAAACTAAATGATTATTTAATATAAAGGTACTCGTATAGTAAATATCTAGTACGGATTAGAAGTATTATTATTTTTTGTTTAAAATTATGAAATATAGGTCTTTAAAGTAATCAATTTTTCATGATTTTAGAAGCACCTTAGATAATTATTTGCGATTTTATTGTAAATATGATTACACGATTTAAAAAAAAAAACTATTTTCGGTTCGATATTTTAAATTATGTACGGCAAATTTGTGTTCGAACGTAAATAGGTCGTTTTTAATCTAAATTTAAGTCATAAATGAATTAAAAATGACTTGTATTTACCACTTTATTAATACATACAAATCAACGATGTTTTCCTCGTGAAGAATATACAGAATATTAAAAATAATACTGTCAAGTATAGATAATGATAAATATAGAAAACAAGAATATAATAATAGACAAATTATAAGCATAAAAAAAAATTGATAAAAGTACATATTTAATCAAAAAATGTTAATAAAAAATTATGTAAAATTTGAATAAAAAATTTGTATTAGAAATTAAATTATTTTTATTATTAATATTAATAGGAAAATAAATTTAAAAGATATTAAAAAAAAAGATTGTTAATTATAGTTAATTCACTCTTAACGCTTTTTCTGATTTCTGAAATTTCAAATTTTTCTAATCGTAAACCGGTTGTATTTGTTTGTAAAAATTTTAAATCTTTATTTATATCGATAGAATGATTTGTTTAAAAAATGTGAGAAAATTCAGAATAATTGTTCTTATTTGAACACCTTAGGTTTTCCTTAAATCTAATACTGAAATGTCTAGAATCGTTACAAAATAATTTATGTATCCCGATTTATTTAAAATATTATATGTATCTTTGTTATTTAAAATAAAATGTTTTTAATTTATTATTAGAATAAAAAGTTAGTGGGAGAGTATTTGGAAGGCTTTTACTTATTAAATTTGTTAGTTATTATTTGAAGTATTATTATTTAAAAGCAATATTTTTCTCCACTGTTTACCAACATCAGTTATTTGTGGATATAATACATAAGATTTAATTAACTTTTCTTTTAATATATTATCAATTAATTTATTACTTTAACCGTTATTTATTGCAATCTGTTTAATTATGTTTAATTTTTTGTTAGGATTAATTTTGATATAGATACATTAACTAATCTACCAAGCATGAAATGAAAAGCTGATAATTTTTAAGCAAACGGATGAATACAAGCGTCACTTTCAAAACATGTTGATGTGTACATATTAATAAAGTGGTGAATAAAAAATAATTTTTAGTTCATTTATTAATAATGACGCTACAAAGTGAATACCAATATTTTGAAGATATAAATTTAATCATAGAAGAAGATAATATTAACACATCCCAAATGAACCACGAAACCGAAAAAACAACAGAAATTAAAAAGATTTCAGTCATATCTGGGACCCGAACCCAGGACCTCTACCTATCCGGGGTAACCGCTTAACCAACTTAGCAAATGAGACCAGTTAAATTTACACCATTTACACCGATATCATACTTCAAGTTCAAGATTTGTTAATATTATCCTCCATTTTTATAAATCCCATATTATTAGCTGCTATCCTTACGATGATTGCAGAGTTTCATCCCGAACTCAATTGCAATCGGAATAGAGACTCGGATATGCCTACCCGATTTTTATTTAAATGAGACATCTATTGACTTATTTTACAAGTCTGGAAAGAAACTTTGCAATCATCATAGGGATACAGCCAATATGGGATTTATAAAAATGGAGGATAATATTAACAAGTCTTGAACTTGAAGTATGATATCGGTGTAATGGAGTAAATTAACTGGTCTCATTAGCTAAGTAGGTTTAGCGGTTACCCCGGATAGGTAGAGGTCCTGGGTTCGAGTCCCAGATGCGACTGAAATCTTTTTAATTTCTCTTGTTTTTTCGGTTTCGTGGTTCATTTGGGATGTATAAATATTATCTTCTATGATTAAATATTACAATGAGGTTTACAAACTTCAATAAATTATAAAAAATAAATATTGAATACAAATTTAAGTACATCATAATGCTTATTTAAATGCATTTTTGTTATTTTCTAATATATTTGATTAAATTTTCATGGTAGACGGGGTAAATTTTTTTTTAAAGCACCATTAGTGACCAAATAATTGCTAAAGTTGCCTCTGAAATCGCGAAAATTCGATTTCTTTAATGGCCTTATTTTGATCAATTTTTTTTTTAAATACTTTTATTCCGTATTTGATATTTGCTATACATTTTGATGAAAATAAAAATTATTACGCTTAGGTTAGTATTTTGGCCTCAAATCCAAAATTGAGTTTTGTATGAAACAGGCCGCACAGCCGTTCCTCTTAATAGATCTGACGGTAGATGGGAGACACTATTTAATTTATAATAGGCGAGGATTGTGGGAAATCGATCAACATATTCATAAAATAACACAAAGTAATTTAATATAATGTTCTAAGAGAAGAAGTGACTGCCTAGAACGAAATTATTTTCGAATTCTGGGAGATTCCTCAGAACTATTTGATGTGAAAAATTGCCTAAAACCGGAATTATCTACAAAGATAACTTGCCTACCTAGGGATTTCCCCCCTTTGCCATTGAACCACAAAACCATTATAGTTATTTCATAATAATTTGTATCTGTACACCTCTAACTTACTTCTAGTCAAAAGTAAAACTTTATTCCTAGAAACAACTGTGAGGTGTTCTTCTAGCAACCCTAGATCGTAATAGGTTTTAATGAGCACAAAGCTAATGAACGTCCTACAAGGCTACATAGGAAATATATCCAAACTTTTGATAAGCTCTCCCCCAATTATGTATAATTAATATTAATATTCAAAGTGTTGTTTAATCATATTAAAGTTTCTTCAAAAGATGTGTAATTATTTTCTGGCGTCATTATAATAAATTTAATAAGAAGTACTTTAAATTAAATAAAATACACACTTTGTTATAAACCTCACACTCGAGCGTTGTCAGGGCAAATTTAATAACTAAAGAATAATACAAAGTTATCGGTTATATATAGATACAGAATGTAATACAAAAGAGAGAGAAAAGAGAACAAAATATTAGAGGGAGACACAATAGAAAGGTATTATGTGTAAGAGGGAGACAACATTAACATATATTAATAATAATAGATAGTAAATACGACAGTGTAATGGGAATATAAGGAAGTCATTAAAGAGAGATAATCCTATAATATTTATACAAAAAAGGGCATTTATTAATGGAAGATAGACTACTTTAATTACGCAATAATAATTAAATGGATGACTGATTCAACATAACAACGGTATCCATAACGACATATGAGGTGGAAGTTAATAATTAATAAGCTGGGAAAGATTCACAGCAAACATGTTTAAAATCGGGCTGTAAGATAAATTTGTTTGATTATTAAGAAGGTTATCTGTTAATTTTAAAATTAAAGTTTATTTTAAATTTCTAGTACTTCTAAGTTGTCTAATCTATTTCCTCTATTATTTTTATGCAAAAGACTAGTTCCCTTTGATTTTATTGATTGTATGATCTGATAAGATTAGGTGGTTCGCGAGTTCAAAAAAACCAGCACCATTTGAACGCAAATTGTCTTTAACTCTAATGTTAACATTACCGCGTTTTTTTGTTTATGTAAAATGCAGGACAATAATTACGGGTAAGTTTATAAAAGCCAGAGTGCCTTAAATTATTATCTTTGTCTTTCGTATTGATTAAGCATGAGCTAAGAAAAACCGATTGGCGAAAAAAAAACAGTCATGTTTTATAACAGATCGTAATGATCGGGACGGTTTTGCAGTTGCGAACGGTATGTAAAAGGATTTGCGAGCGACTATGGCATAGGATTGAGGAACAATAATAGATGGAAGTGGTAAAAAAGGGGCTCACCGATTTCTCGATTCACTATAGATAATTCACCAGTATTTCACTGGTATAGGTTGAATCGCAAATTGCGCCGGTACAGGTGACAAGTTGCGGCGACCGTTCGATTAAGACTAGATGGCGGAAGGTCAAACAAGGGGGAAGGGGGCAAGGGAGATATACATAATCGCATGAATCATTTTGAAGTAGGTGATCGATGAACTCGCGTGAACAGGCTATATAGTTTTTTTTGTTTGTTTCAATCAATTTCAATGATTTTATATCACTTTTTAAAAGTGTGATCATGAAAGTAAAAAAAACAAACCGAAGGTTTTTAAGCTGAATCATTGATCTTTGTTGTTGCTGATTTAAAAAAAAAAACAATTCACAAAGAAAATTTATCTAAAAGCTTCTTACATATAAGCTATTTAAAAATACCACAAGAATACCCCATTGTCGTTTACTTTAATATTTTCTGAAGAAATCTGACATGCTTCAATAGCCAACTGGCGATTTTGATCTGATTATGGAAAAGATTTTTTACAAAAAGAAGTTATAATTTTTTTAAATACTCACTGAAAAGTGAAAATATTCGTAGAAAATAATTGTATCGATGATGCTGTGGGAGCCCACCGTAGCGGAATATAAGCGGAGGTAAATCTTTTAATGATACTGTAGTTTGAATGTTGGAATTGTAATATCGACGACCATAATTAAGTATGTCGTTTGATTTTTTGTTTACATGTAAATACATCACATTAACAACAGACGGAATGCCTAGTGAAGTAATTGATGAAATCTATCACATCGTTTAATTCCGAAAGAAGCGAGGCTACCAGTCCATGTCGGAATTGTAATAATAATAATAATAATAATAATAATAATAATAATAATAATAAAGATATTTATTTATTTGAAACGCACATTATTTAACAAAAACATTTAAGAAAGCTTTGACTGCCCAACTAGGACCAAATCCCGTTTTAGGACAATCAAATTGATAAGTTTATTTCATATTAAGTGCCATTAACAAAAACAGAAGGGAACACAGCTAGTATTGACGTAGTATGGTAATACAAACAATGATATAAAGCAAAGATGCTTGGAACTAGCAATAGATAAATACAAGTAGAAAAATGGACTCTAAATGAGATAACTGCTGCATAAGAAAGATTCTCTCACGACCGTTCTTCCCAACATTTTGAATGATCAATCTGATTCACTGATCAGCCAAGTGTTTTGTTAAGTATTCGCTGTGTTTGCGTGTTTCCAAGCATTTTTCACCCTAAGTTGTCTATGGAGGTGTCCGTCCACTATAAAATAGTATCAGCCCACTTACAAACATGATAAAATAGTAGCCGCCCACTTTTATCACAATAAATTGATATCACGGTAAAATTAACATAAATGAGTTATTATTGTATTTATTATGAATACGCATCATTTGTTTTAAAAACTAATACATAAACTAACATTATATACTTCACAAATGTGTGTGCTAAAAATATGTTAAAAATAAAGTGTTAGCTTGATAATGCCGCCAAGCACATTCATCCCTTCGTACATTTGATATTTGACTTTTCTCCGTGAGTGAAAAACAAAACAAAACGTAGTTTATAATAAGTTAAATAAGTTTAAAAAAACGTGTTTTGACATTCGAAAACTGAAATAAATCTTTGTCACTCAATATTTGAATCGCGTAAAAAAGATCGTAACTAATGATTACATTTGACATTTTGGTGACGTTTGTTCACCCTGTTGACACTTTTTATAACTAGTCTTCTGGTGAGGGGAACTTAATCCACAAAAAACGATATCCTAAATTGATCGAAAATTTGATTGATAATTTCGTTGGGGAGAGCGAATTTGTGCATTTGAACAGTGTCGAGACAAAATTTCGGCTCAACAGTTGCTCAGTAGGGTTGGGAAGAACGGCCGTTAGACGAAGAAATGTATCCAGAGAATTAAAAAAAAAATCTATTTTATTTTATTTTTTATTAATGTTTACAAGTTTTTGTACAGAGTTTACATTATTTTCGACTACCAAACTAGGCACATGCCCGTAGTTCCTCTCTAAAGTCGGAAAAACAAAAATTATAAAATTAGATGAAGCAAGGCGTACATTTCAAAAGTGAGTGGTGTGGCATTGGAACCTCTCTTGAAATGGGATGGAAGTGGAATGCAAAATTATTCGGGACGTTCCAGGAAGATACAGCAACACCATGTGGATCAAATACTTCAGTCGATTCATATCAAACTCCATCGTCAGGGCAAGTGTATACTTAACAATATCACAAAATGATGTCAGAACACACATAATAAGTGTCACATTGGGGGTGGGGGCGTGACTAGGGATTAGTAAAGAGTGGGGGAAGAGATAGAGATTGAGGGAGGGGTGATAGGAAACATATTTAAAATATGGCTGTAAGATACATTTTTTTTAATTTTTAATATTTGACTCATTATTATTGAGGGATTTCTTAATTTCCAAAGCTTCTAAATTATCAAAGCGTTTACCTTTACTATTAATGTGAAGAATATTACAATATATATATTATGTATGTATGTTCTTCAATAATTTCGTAAAATTGTTCAGTATACACTTGCCCTGAGGATGGAACGGTTGTTCCGAAACCAGTAGGCGTATAAAATAAATGTGGTTAAAATAAAGTTTGAGTGTTTCATTTGATTATAATGGATAACCACAAAGTGATAGTTTCATACAATAGTATTTTTTTTTCCATTATAATGTAAAAAAAGTAATAAAATCCCAAATAGGGCGTATATAATTTAATAAATAAATAAATAAGTAATATGGATGTGTACATAAATAATGTAGGCAACTAATGGGCACTCACACAGAATGGCTCAACATAGTCCAAAAAGGAGTAATAAAGACAATTCTAAAAGTCCCGGTTAGATCACCGTCGGACGAAATATTTACAAACTTTAAAGTTTTTAACATAAAAAAATTTACTCAAAAGATGTTTTAATTAAACTCTTTGAAATATATGTCTGAATACTCCACTGCCGAACATAGATGCACCACCAGGGCAGTTAGTCAAAATATACTGGTTATATCCAAATTTAATACGTCTTTTGGACAGAGGAATATTAAATTTCATGCTGCAAAACTTTATAATGCCTTGCCAAATCAATTAAAAAAATTACAGAAATTAATATCTTTTAAAATACAGTCAAAACATGGCTGATAAATCTGAGTGATTATGAACTTGCAAACTATATAAAATCAAATTAAGACAAATGGATATTTAGTAAAATAAAGTGCAGGCCGCTTCAGAACAGTTCTCCCTAGAGAGGACTGTGAATACTGTGACTTTGTACTTTTATCCTAATAATATGCTGCACTTAATTACTGTTCTTATAATTATGCTTTGTACTTGGAAATTATTACTAAAGTCACATACATGTAAAACCTTTAAATAGAAACTAATAAAAAATATAAATAAATAAAAAAAATGTCGCCGTGTCTGTACTGTTCTTCACTGCGCGGTGCTTGTAGATGCGAATGGAAATTTTCATATCCGTTATTATACTGCAAAACATAAAATTTAATTATAACATTATTCAATTTGATTTACTATAAATCATATATAAATGAATTAAAAAAATTACTTTGTATTCACTACTCTATTAATATACACATATTTCTACATGTTTCGAAAGTGATGCTTTCTTCATCAGGAATATATAGAACACTAAAAAATAATAATGTCAAGTATAGACAAATGATAAACATAGAACACATTAATGTATATAATAATAGACAAATTATAAACGTACAACATACTCCGGTTAGGGGCAATTTGAAATAATGCCCGCAAATTGGTATATTCGTGAAATTAAAAGCAGTGTGGCCAGGCGAGCGGGAGAGCAGAAACGCGGAGTAGTTAGCAGACGCCGGGTTATAAGCCACGCGAGAAAATTACGGCTTATGGTTTTCCCTCATTAAAATTTTCCAGTCGAAGCTTACCGAAAATTCACGCCCAACGATTTATGGCCTATATGATTTCCCGGAAGGGACATTCCCGAAACGAAATTTACGAATTAATTATTTTAATATGAATTTTTGACCAGTGAATCAAATTATTAATATTTTTTTGCATGCTCAACAATCTGCTGGTATTGTTATCGTAGTGTTTAATTTCCTTCATTTATCTTACATATACTGTCATTTAAATTCGTTAAACATTACGCAAATTGCCAATGTCTTGACAATCGTAAAAATTTACGTATTTTTAAATTTGTGCTATTTGTTCTTCAATTAGATCTTCCAAATTTCTTAAATATTTTTCAAACCTGATTACCAAGTATTTATTTAATACCATTTAATATAAATCAATTTTTCAACATCAATCGTATTCAATCAGTGGAAAATTCATTGTTTAAATTATTAGCTCATAAAAGTTTATACGAACAAAGGCATAATATTCCATACTTTTATCAGGGTTTCAAAATTCATTCAGTAAGATCAATTCTGTGGAACAAAATTATATTTCAGCACATTAATAACCCTACATACAATACAAATAGACTAGAGCACATTTACAATACTCATCTCACTTTTCATGAAGGATTAATGGTTCCTAAGCATACAAACAAATATGGACAAAGAACTTTAGATCACACAAATCCTAGCTGTTAAATAGGTTACCCGCTAAAATAAAATAAAAACCGTATTAAAACTAAACAATTAATAAATCTAGAAATTATCCAGAACAGGGGGTATGAGATGTATACCAAGGAAAGGCAAATACACAAGAATAAATCAATTGAGAGAAGAGCTTCATTGGATTACAATAAAAAAGAGACTGCTATACAATGTGTTAATTTTTATACATAAAATTCTGAATAACTAAATTCTAAAATATTTTATGAATGAAATTGTTTTCAGTAAAATTTTACCTAATTATGAAACCAGGAATGTAAACAGAATTAGATTACCGCGTACTAGAAAAACAGAATCACAGAACTGCTTAATGCGTAGATGCCTGAAAGTCCGAAGAATGAAGAAAATAATATATTATTATACTTACTGTAAAACTGTAATTATATAAACAATGAAATGTAACTAACTCAAGAAATAATAAAAAAAATAAAAAAGAATAATAATTTACATTCACAGTACATTAACAACATTTTACAACACATAATTTCCATTTGTAATAAAGACATAGCACTGGTACATTATAATATAAGTGTACAGAGGCACTTATCATAAAGAAACACATCACTGGTACATTATATAGTTATACTTATTACAGAGACACATCACACCATTAATCATAAAGGGATTCTTACAAATAATAGAGTTTAAAAATGTTACTTGGAGACCTTTCACATTGGCTTGAATTTTTAATATAGTCGGGTAATTTATTGTAATGTGTGTAAGCTATATATTCTAAAGATTTTAGTCTATATTTTGTTGAGTGTATTTTTGGTATGTGTAGTTTTTTGCGGTTTCTTGTGTTGTATTTGTGTACGTCGTGATTGTAATTGAGTGTGGTGTTAGTATGTGCCGAGTGTTGAATTACATGCAGATGGTATTTGTAATTTCACAACAATCTTAAAAAAGTATTTATTTTAAATTACATTAAAAAAAGTAAATGCATTTCTACGAATTAAACAAAATAACAATAAACATACCATGTATTTCGACTCAATTTTCAGATTTTTGTGATAGTTTTTTTTTTTTTTACATAAATAACAAAACAAAAATGAGATTGATATCCAGATTTATAACATACAAAAATAAATGGATCGAACAAGAGTTTAATTTTGACAGATGTTTATTTGGGTACGTGCAAATTATCCGCAAACAGAATATTTGTTTTTGTTCTCGGGTAAATATGATCATTGCTTTGACCCACTTCAGACGATTCTAATTTGGTAAAGTGATGACTTGAGCTGTAAATACGCAAAGAAAGAATAATAAACATAATACAAAAGAAAAATATTCCTTTGTATGTCTCACTAAATCTCATAAACGGTGAGGTATGTCATGATATTTGCAACTCTTTTTATCTGAAATCTCTGGCTCATCGTAAGTTCAATGACGAGATTGTTTTAACAACAGCATAATGAATGCTTTTTTAGTAAAGTTTTAGCGAATGAGAATCTAATATATTTTAGTTACGATATGTTAACCTAGGATAACATAAATTACATTATTTAAACAGTTTTATAAGCCACAAGCTATAACGAAATTCTAAATTGTTTCAAATTCTTCACTGGGTTACGAAAGTTTTTTGTTTTCATTTTGAATTACGAAGTTTACAGTCTAACATATACCGATGGTATACAAAAATTGAGGGTTCTGTGATCGTTTTATAGATTTTTAATGACAACACCAAGATGTTTACAGTCTAACATATACCGATGGTATACAAAAATTGAGGGTGCTGCGATCGTTTTATAGATTTTTAATGACAACACCAAGATGTTTCATAGGAAAATGGTATCCAATAAGTGCACATTTTTTAATCAAATGAAATTATCGAAATTTGTTTTAATCACATTTATTTTTCACGCCTACCGGTTTTGTAGCAACCGTTCAATCTTCAGGGCAAAATACATAAAAAAATTGTGGTAGAACGTGCATAATAAGTGTCACGGGGGTGGGGGCGTGACAAGGGATTAGTAAAGAGTGGGGGAAAAGATAGAAAATGAGGGAGGGGTGAAAGGAAACATTTTTAAAATGGGGCAACAGTATGATTTTTAATAATAGACCCAATATCGTTATGGTATTTCTTAATTTCCTAGGCCTCTAAATTATCTACGCGTTTACCTTTACTATTGAAGGGAAGAATATTGATCCTCGCATTTTTATGAAAACTACGATTGCTTGAAATAATATGATTAGCGAATTTGGATTTTTTTTTTCTACTTTAACCAAAAGGCTTTCAGAAATTAGTGCCACTTTCCGAAAGTAAATGAATTTGATTTTTTTGTTTTTCTTGACTGTTATATTGCCCATTAATTAAACGTTAAATCAAAATAAAAAAATAATTAAGAAATCAAAAATATTGTTTTTAAAAACGTAAATGCGATCGAAAATTTTTGTTTTTTATCGAATTGTAATTTTTTTTGTGTACAGCGCCAGGGATCATTTCTCGCTTTTCCTGTGTCAACTGGGGTTAGAGGTGCATACACGTGGAGATAATCTTCTCTTCCCGGTGAGCGGGCTGCCTATTGCTACTGTAGGGCTTTTATTTAATTTATTTCAAAGAATTGTAAACTGTCTTGTGATTTTTTTAAAACTTTTTATTACCAAACTCTACATATCTTAGCAGCGATATGCTAGAATACAAATTGAGGGTAATACAAACTATTAATAATGTATTTATGTATACAGAAACGTTGGAGAAACTAAACTTCATTTGAAATACGTCTGAGACCGCCATTAAAACAGTTCATTTGTCAGAATTCGCCAACGAATTGTTGATTGTCCTCTGCCCACAACACTAACTGTAGTTACTTAATTTCTTAGCATGGGATCTATCGAGCAGGTCCCATCTTCTCTAATTGATAAACTCAAGGCTAGATTAGTCTGTCTGAGAGCCGTTTCATTTGTTCTGTGATTCAGTTTAGTTCCAAGTGGTCGGGACACGAGCAAACCAAACAAACGAATAAACTTAAATGTGGGCTCAAAATAAAGTAACCAAATTGTGTGGTTTTGTAAATACGTTTATCGATTCTTGAAAAAAGATGTAGGTAGTTTTTTTTTTACGTCGAGTGTTCATCACTTTGGTTTACATAAACTGGCCTTGGGAGATATGCGTCGATTCGATATATTTTTGACCTGCGCAAATTCGTATTACTCTTTTTTTCTACGCCACACAATGCTACATGGATGTGAGTGTTATTTCGATAGATTCTTCGAATTTAAAATCCGTACTTTTTGAGAATTGTATTTTTAAATATTTCATTGTGTTCAATTCGGTTCCATGATAGTTGGCCTCCGATAGTTGGCCCCTCGACAGTTGGCCCCCAGACAGTTGGCCCCCCGACAGTTGATCCTTCCGACAGTTGATCCCCCCGACAGATCATTCCTCCGACAGTTGGTCCCTCCGACAGTTGATCTCCTAAAGGATTATTTTTGCCGTACATCCTCATTCGTAAAGTAAGTACCCAAAGAGGATATGCGGCCGTATAGCCAAAGTCGATATATTTATATTTGCGTGGAAATCCACTACAATTCAATTAAAATATTTTCTCTAACAATAATGCCGAGTCTCCGAAGGAGTATGCAGTGATGATATACCGTCGAATAATAAAATACGGCATACTTATATATGCGGCTTAGGGAAAAAAATATGCTGTAGGTTCTTAGTGAATAGTAAAAAAAAAAAGTGAAATAGAGAATAAAAAAATTGTATAGATTTTTACATATGCATTTAAACATATGAGTATAAGAAAATATATACATCCCCCGTGTTCTTAATTTTCTAGACTGAATGCTGTAGAAATGAGATCTCTGAGATGAATGTGTGTTAAAATCATGTATGATAGTGGAAAAATGTTAGGATTCGTAAAGAATGGAACGCTGGATGATTAAGACAGGGACGCTTGGATGGTTTGGAAATGTAGAGCAAATTAACGAAGAAAGGGGTGTTATGAGAATACATGACGCGAATGTGAATGGAAGAAGAATCCGGGGACGCCCGAGGTGACATGGCAAGATCAAGTAAATCAAATGCTTGAGTCGGATCATGTCAGGCGTGTACGCCAAGATCGAGTTGTTTGGCGGTCCGTCCTCTGTGCCGGAAAACTGCTTGTGGTTAGTTAGTTAGTTAATTTGCATATCTATTGCAATCTAACTATACATAATGTATCAGCACGCACCCGACAAACTTAAGCCAGCGATTCCTGGGCTTATTTATAGTGAAATAAGTAGATGCCATTTTGGTCTACAATGACTTTTTCACCAAAAAATATTTAAAAAAAACTGTAGTTTGGGTGGGGGGTTGGACGATTACTCCACTGAGTGAAAGTGACGACATGTGAAAGATTTTATTTATATTTATTTTCAATAATACATAAATCAAAATAAAAAAAAATTCGCAGAATAAAATCTCATTTATATTTTATTTACTTTAATTAAGTTCAGTGGGTCATCTGGTTCATAATTTAAATAACTGTAATTGACTCGCTCTAACATGCAGGGGTAAAAAATAGGAAAGGTAAGATGGGATCCAAAGACTTACCCCTGATTCTTATTTCCCCGCAGCCTCTTCGTTGGCTCTCGATACACTGATTACATAAATAATTAATAATAGTTCTACATTAAAAAAAAACACAGACGATATTCATCTGCGGCGGGATCACACGGTGCAAATACCACGGCACTTACAAAACGCAATACGAATGTTGCAGCGGGTTGCAGGTGCAACTTTAGTCGATGGACTAGGTATGGATTAAAAAATTTGTAGGTTTTATATGGAGGCATATTATTGTGCAAATCAACTGTAATGCTATCCAAGTTGAACCGTAACCGGCGCAACCACCCACGAGTCACTTTGTCGAGTACGTGCAGAAACACCCTGCATACATCCTTCAATATTTTGCTCTCTTTTTTCTTTTCACTCTCCAATGTGTACATGGGTCTCGAACACATTTAATGGCAATTAGACGTCTACATATATAAGTTTTTCATATGCCATTCTATTGTTCCTTTATGCTATATAATATTGTACATCGAACTCTATACGTCCTTCGATGCTCTATAGTTATAGTTCCCTACACTCACAATTTACCCATGTCACCTAGAAACCATCAGGTAGAAACGAATGCGGGTAATTCAGAGGCACTTAACCTCAGGGCCGCGGCCTATAAACTAATCGCTCTGGGCATGTGTAATATCTCTGATGGTTCCAAGATAAAGATTGAATGAGATTAAGAGCTCCCGGGTCGGATCGTAATTCAATTCCTTACCCTGGTTTACTATAAATAAACTTGTTAGTGGATGAAACTGTATTTATTCCTTTCCTTTCTCATGTTTGTTAGATTTACATTGAAAAATATCATAACTGTTTTGATAAGGGCGATATTTACAATCTTAAAACTTCGTTAACTTAACCGGGAAGTATTTGAAAATCTGGCTTTTGTTACATTATTTTTAATAGCTTATTTTGATCAATTAATTGGTAAACCTAAAGCCAAATGGCAATGGGCAAGACGCATGACTCTGAAAATAGACAACCGATTAATAAATCACGACGAACAGTGGCAAGAGGAACCAAGGGGACTCTGAACGCTCTAAAGCTGGCTACATTTTCTACAAGATGATAACCCAGTGGAAAAATGTGGCAACAAAAATTTGAATTTTGCCATTTGAATGTATGCCAGTTATCTTCAAAATTAAATACGATATTATTTACTGATTAAATGATACTAATTAAATGAAATAAATTATAAATAAGAAAAAACACGGTCGCGTCTGTGACTTGAACCCACGATTTACCACTATCCGGGACCATCGCTCAGAGATGATATGAACGGTTCTTAAATTGAAGGTATCAATAAAAATGACGGAAAGCAATAAGGTGGCATTAGCTCACTTTGTTAGACCGCTGGTTCCGGATAGATTGAGAGGTCCCAGATGCGACCATTACTTTTTTCTGTGTCTTTTCTGTTTCATATTTAACTTGACATTTTTTCATATTTTCTTCAACTAAGGTTTATATGCTTTACTAAGTTAGCTTTACTTATAAAGACTGTTTTCAACCCTCTCCCACCAAACTTCCCCTGTTCTTTGTTCAACCTTTATTTTATTATTTTTTTTATCTTTTTAATTATTATTTTTTTATTTAATTTAATGTTAATCAAATTTATATAATGTTATTAAGTTCTGCAAGTATTTTTAGTTTTATTATTGTGACAGCTGTTTCGGCGCTCGAGGCCATTGTCAAAATTTGCAGTTTGAAAATGTTAAATGGCAGTTTGAAAAATGCCTTAAAAAGGCTTTGAACGCCGAAACAGCTGTCACAATAATAAAAAGTAAAAATACTTTCAGAACTTCATAATAACATTATTAAATGTGATTTACGTAAAATAAAAAAATAATAATAAATGGAGTTCTACGAATTAAACACAAAACCAATTAATAAAATATTCAACATTTATCCCCTATCAGAATATGATAACAGAAAAATTTTTTCAGTCACGAATTTCTCGTCCAATTCCTTTTTATTTCCTCCCCCCACCTTCATGACCGGCACATCTTTACACAATCTGAACTCGTTGGACATTTCTCGCTTTGGGGTTTTAAATGATTTATGGCGAGACCTTATTGATTTAACAAGACTAAAATACAGATTGGTTACAAAAAATGATTCATATTGCTACTGTTAGCACCCAAGCTTTATTGCCCGATAAATCCTGCCATCGAACAACACCGCTCATCTCCCACGAAAACAATTTGTGAGAAAATTCGGAAAACCGCGCGAAAAGAACAATAAATTTTTCATATATCCAGCGATTCTCAAAGTGGGCGATGTCTCCATCCCGGGGACAGTAGTGAATCCACTAAACTTAATTTATTAATATAACTTATTAATATTAACTTAATATTTAATGTGTATCATTATATGCTTATTAATATTTACTTATTATTATTATTTAATTATTATAATTTAATTTTTATTATTTATTTACTATTATTTATTTACTATTATTTATTTACTATTATTTACTTAATAATTAATATTTACTTAATAATTAATATTTACTTAATAATTAATATTTACTATTTTTTATTCATGTATTATTATTTACTTATTAGTATTTACTGATTATTATTAAATTGTAAAGCCGCTCATCTCAACACAAGATCGTCCTAGTGAGATGAGTGGCTAATTTTTTTGTTGTCATAATTAAATTTCATGAAATAAAAATCAATAAATTATATCCATAAATGAATTTAAAATTATTTTGTTTTCACCACCATATTAATATAGACATATCTATATGATTCGGGAACGATGATTTCTTCATCAGGAATATATGGTATAGAATAGTTAAAAATAATAATGTCAACTATATAATAACAATTATTCTGAATTTGCAAATCATATTTTAGAAACCAATAATTCTTTTGATATAAATAAAGGTATAAAATTTTTACATACAAATACAACCGGTTTACAATAAGACAAATTTGAAATTTTCGAAATCGTAAAAAGCGTTAATAGTGAATTATATTTAATAAATAATCTTTTTTTTAAATAGCTATATTTTGAATTTATTTTCATATTAATATTAATAATAAAAATAATTTATTTTTTAATTTCTAATATAAATTTGTTATTGAATGTAAATTTTTTGTTTATGTTAATAATTTGTCTATTCTCACATTATTGTGTTCGACATTTATCATTTGTCTATAGTTGACATTATTATTGTTTAGTATTCTATATATTCCTGATGAAGAAAGCATCGATTTCGAAACATGTGTATATTAATAAACTAAATAGTTAATTTGTCTCACAAACAAATACAGGAATAACAGAGTGTAAGTACCATTCCAAATAATTATCTATGGAGGCGAATATTCAAAAAATATACATACGGCGTACGTAAACGTAATGTATCCGCACATGCACTGGTAAGCACCGGCCGAGATTGTCGGCTAGAATATTTTGACTTGCTGGTGCCGCTTGTGACATCTGCGCCTACGCAGTTACTATGAACACATACCGTTAGCACCATCATCTTCGTCAATTGGCGTCAGATATTGCTAAAACCGATACGATTGATAACTTAGTTTGATAAATTAGTCAGGGAATTTAGGTTATGAAATGATAATAAATTTGGGAATAGGATTATAAAATCCTCAAACATGTTGTGGCAGACGCTAACGCTCAGTTGACAGCCGTACTCGCGTCTGTGTTTTGTCTGTGCTGTGCCGCATGGTGTAATGTGAATACTAGCGTATGTGCTGTGTCTGTATTATAAAATCGATGTCAATATTATTACGTTTATCCTAATAATGCAGTTTTTTTCCGGATGGGAAACTTTTTAATTAATATTATTATTAAGGAGAAAACAGATGCGGATAGTAATATTAATAAAGTTTTTTTTTTAAATGTTGCTGTATTATTTATTCACTTGCATTCTAATGCCGCTACCATACAATTGTACAATTTTCCGGAATGTTGACCGATCGCGTAGTGGCTATAAATCGACCCACTGCACGATCGGTCAACGTACCAACACTGAACTCTAAAACTTTCATTATCATGGAAGATCTCGAAATGATAGCTGCGTCCGTATTTACAATTATTATGTAGAAGTATACAGACGACACTCAACAAAAGTAGGCGAAAATGAAGATGATGGATGCTATCCATATAGATTATCTATGAGTTATTTTTTGTCAATATTTTACATTTTTCACTAATTTTATTATTCATATACGGCACGACCGAGCGCATACTGATTGGCTAATGTATAGAGGACCGGTTTGCGGGGGTTGGACGATTTGGGTGATTTGAAGGTTGAGCCAACTAGCTCACCACCGAAACGAACACGGCCAAATGCGTACGATCGCCCAGTTCTGAGTTGGAAGGTTGGATGATTGTGTAGTAGTAGTATAATTATTTCTCATATGTAACTAAACATGAGCTACAGATAAATAAATATTCAAAATTAAACTTAAAGTTTTTTTTGTTTCACAGAAAAAGTAGAAACGGTAAACAAAGTCTAACCGAAGTACATCAATTTTTTTCAGAAAAGAACGTTGTTGAAAAGGGGGCCGAGCCAAATAAATCTGAGAACCTCTGGTATAGCCCCTCGCTGTTTAATTTAATTCCCTGTAGCTACATTTTGAAATTAATATTTTTCTCTATGTGCTATAAGCTAAATTTACGACATGAATTTTTCATCGGTTTTCTTCAACAATATATTTTTTTCAACTTGATATAATATTTACCACGCTTTCACCGGAATTTAACTAGAATTGAACAATTCTTCATTTTCAATTTGAATATTGAGAAATTCGTGAAATCGATGGCCAACGTGTGCCTTCACGAAGCTAGCTAAGATGTTTTATTCAAATTTCGAATAATTTGTTGAAGCTTATAAATCTCATTGTACAATCCTGGACTTATAGAATAAAATCAACAAATTTCCCATATAAATACAAATCGGATAGGTTTATCCGAGACACTATCTAAATTTGGGTTGGGTTTTGTCATATACAGTTCAAAGGAGTTGACAAACCTTGCAGTTTATACCGTCTGTGTACTTAATGGTCGAGAAAATACAAAGGAAATTCTAACGATTCCTCTACATGAGAGAATTCGGTTTTTAGCCATGACTGTTCCCAACAGCATTTCTCTCGGGAATGCTATCTGCAGCCTAAGTACTAGGAGACATATAGCATTACTGCTCATGGCTCATAAACTATAGAACGGTGTTTTATTAATACCTGACATCCTGGCTGATATAGGATTTTATGTCCCTGATAATTTCACGCGAGGCCGCCAACACAGGCTTCTGTTTCTTCCCAGGTGCAGAACTAACTTACGAATGGTGATGCCTCTGTGAAGACTTACTAGGTTAATTAACTGCTTCGCAAGAAATGTGGATATTTTCCACATGATCTACATAACAATATTTTTGTAATTTTTTGTCGCATTTGTATTGCATTGGTGTTTATTACTGTTTTTGCAAAATAAATAAAAAATACAAATAAATTTGGGGAAAATCTTGCAGTCATGATAAAAAGGTGAGAGCCAAAAATTATGAGAATTAATTGAAGATGATATTAACAGTTCTAGAAATAAAGTATGATACCGAGGATAGGGATAGCTGTAGGTCACTGGAACAGATCGCAAGGTCCCGGATAGACCATGAGGTCCTGGGTTCGAGTAATAGTTGCTACCGATATCTTTTTTTTTTCTGTGTCTTTCCGGTGTCCCGTTTCATTTTGAGATAATTTTAATATTATCTTCAATGATGTCTTTTAAATATCAAGATATATTTTCATTTTCTACATGTGTGTCCAAGTAAAATAGAGATTATGGCATACTCTTAAACCGTTCTTACCAACTTTTCGAATAATCAATCTGAGTCACATCAGCCAAGTGTTTTGTTTGCCTGTTTTCAAGCATCCTTTATCCTAAAATATCTATGGAGGTGCCCGCCTACTTTAAAACAGTGTCCGCCCACTTTCATACACGATAAAATAGTAGCCGACCACTTTTAACAATAAAGTGAAAACTTTCAATCTAAAATTAACATAGATGAGTTAATATTGCATTTATTTTGAATACATACCACTTGTTTTAAAAACTAATACATATATCAACAATTTATACTTAACAAACGTGTGTGATAAAAATATGGTGAAAATAAATTATTAACTTGACTTTCGATAATACCGCAAAAGCACATTGTTCCTTTCGTACATTTGATGTTTCTCGATGAGTGATAAAACAAGACGAAACGTAGCTTATAATTAAGTTGGGTTTATTTTTTGTGCACAAATCCCACAAGGGTTCAATTAAACAATCAAACTTTAAAAAAATTACTTATTACCTATCGAATACGAAGAATGTATAATATCATTTTAAACCTACTCATAACTATTGAAAAAGGAACCATAGCATCCCCAATTGACAGTGGCGTGCAGTCCATAGAGGCTAAAAAGCTGTGCCAACCCTAAAAAACTGTATTTTAACCATAAATGTGTGAATATATTTTTATGTCACGGTCGTTCAACATTGATAAATTGTTTCTACATGACAAATTTAAAACTTTTAGTAAGATAATAAAATTGTAATATTCAAAACGCAATTCATACACGAACAATAAAAACTACACACAGCCTACCTTTGGTCATAGATCAATACACGCGACTGCCGATAGGGGAATGTTGTGAGGCTGAAGGAGTGGGGAAGGTAAGGAGATGGGGGAGAGGAAGGTGGATAAAATCCTCGCTATTCTGATCTGGTCATCAAACACTGATAAAACCAAAGTAACGTTTCGATTCTGAATGGTGATTTTTTACCAGGGCGATACTGAGAGAATCTACCATTCTGTTTTATATGAAATAAATGTGATAAAACGAATATTATTTCAATAAAATTTACTTCCGCGTTGCGGGATTCGAACTCGCAACTTCTGCATCAGGGATGAGATCTTAACCGCTCGACCACAAAGACTTATTACATATTAAACAACTACAAGTAGATATTATGTAACTCACTAATTGTAATTACACCCCATCAATCAACGATAGAAAAGTATGTGCCATGGAGTTGATTAATGGGTGTGAAAATTGTAAACAATTTTATACATTATTATATAATGATGCAGATATTATGATACAGAATATTAAATCATTAATTATACAATATGTTTCGGTTTTGGTGTGAGTACGCAAAGCGTAACATTCTAAATCTAGAATTCAATTAGAAATACCGTATTTTTTGTTTCAGTAAATTTAATGAATTAATACAACAATCCTTAAAATGTTAGTGGTGTAATTATCAGCTGATTTTTTTAACTCAATTTTTTTATGCATTAAAAGATACATAATATTTTACTCATTTTTAAATTTATTTTTGATAATTATTATCTTTTTTATGAACATAAATATATATATACATATATATAGATCCCTTCTCGCACTATGTTGATCAGACGCGACGGTACACCAGGTTTTTGTTGTTCTGTTTACTATTGTTGATCCACCGACATTTGTTGATCTGTTTCGGTAAGGCAGAGGTCCTGGTTTCGATTCTCAGATGCAACTGATATTTTTTTCTGTGGTTTTTGTTGGTATTTCTTTTAATATTTTGTTAGTATATCTTCTTCAATAATTAAAACTTCAACAATTATTTTAACTATGAAAACAAAACAAAAAGTACTAGAATTTAAGTTCAAATAAACATAAACGTTGACTTGAGTTCCTTATTGTAAAAAGGTTACAATGACCGCTGTTTTGTAACAAAGTTGAACCTCATTACGTAACTAAGGACTTGTTCTATTATATTCCGTTAGGGTTCGGAATGAAAAATTCAACCCAATAATTACCATGCGGTAATCGTATCTTTCCATACAAAATCACTACTCTTGTGATATATTTATTCTGTGGGTTTTCCAGATTAAACGCAAAACCCATAAATGGCAAATTTCTCATTTTCATTCATTTCCTATTGTTTACTCAAACTGGCATAAGAGAGAATAGTGGCGAATGAGAGACGACATCAATTCTGCTTTTAATCACGTCTTTTACGTATCTACCAATAAAATAATTACACGAATATATCCACGGTTGAGGAAAGGGAGATATCAGTAATACGCCGACTTGAGCAGTAGTAGTGAGTGTTGTGACTCCTTACTTTGTGGCTGTTCATATTTCTTTTGAGTTTGAATACATTCTGATGGTTTATTCGCGAGTGTCGAGTTTAACGGGCGAAACATCTGTTGCCGAGCAGGGAGAAGTTGTGGACTTAACCCGAGTAAACAATGGCGGGTATTTTCACATTGAGAGAAAGGTGGAAAATTCTAGCTTGCAGTACTTTCGGCACGTGTATTCAGCACTTGCTTATGAACGATTTTAGTCAGTAATTTGATTATATTTCTATAGAATTTGTTAACACGTGCGGATGCTGAGAATATTCTTCGATCCGTAATAATAAATGGTTTCGGGTCTTCGGAGAAAAATTATTCAAATTATGTAAATGCTACTATTACATTAATATATCCTCACTGTAAGAAAACTGTTTTATTTTTTCATATTGTTTAATACTTGCTGATATCTTGATATTTAAAAAATATTATTTAAATCGATATTATGTAATTGGAGAGTAGTATCTCTATAACAAAACTGTTATACTGTTTTCGTATGTGTTATATTATGTTTAAAAATATTTTTTCCAACCTGTGTACATTGATTACAACATGCACGCACCTATATTGTTCTATTATTGCGCTAGATTTGTATAATAAATGTTATTTATTGTTGTAATTTATAATTTTGTTGAACTAATCTCATGCTGACAATCTACTTGCAGTGGCTAAGCGGGTACAAGTTCCCATTGTATATAATTGATATTATACAATTTTAAAAAATGTGGGTCCCTCTGATTAATGATAATGTCGCGAATTTTTCAGTGGCAACAATTGTCTAGTCCTGGTTGTGACAAATAAAAAAGCACACCCAGAAAGGTTGCTATAAATTTATAGTTAATGTTATTACTGTTTTTATGAAACAGCCAGAACAGAACCCTTTAAAAATATGTTTCACTGTTAATTTTAAAAGTTTATTTTGTAAGTTCATAAACAAATTTACTACACCTCACTAGGCAACCCTATGCTAGGGTGTTAAAAAAGATAAAACTATATCTTAAATTGTTTTCCTCGTATCCAAATATTGAATTTTTTAGTTTCAAGTCCAATATCTTGGCTACATACATCATGAACGCTCCTAAAATACAATATCACCGAACTGATAATCCTGTAAATTCACAGCCGACATGACTGGTACAAGTGCAATTCTACTAACTTGTTCCAGGCTGCATACAGCCTACAGGCTGACGTTTCTTCTGGTAATATGTAGTTAATCTCCGATAAAAGAATATTATTATAAGACACTGAATATGATCATTTTTTACAATGCAAATTTCTTTATTTTTAGTTTCAATTCATATTTTTTCATTAATTGATAAACTAAAGTTTTTAAGACAAAATTTTTGTGCATAGCGCAAAGGGAAACAATTATTTTTATAAACAATAATTATTAGCCTGAAACACTCATCCAAATTGAAAAAACCTAGTATATATTGATTAACTTGGCGGGTTTGCGATAAGCCGACCTAGCTCAACGGTAGAGCACCTGACCGGCAATCAGAAGGGTACAGGTTTGAGTCCTGTCGGCGACATTTATCTTTTCTCGGAAGGTTTTTTCAATTTGGATGAGTGTTTCAGGCTAATAATTATTGTTTATAAAAATAATTGTTACATATTTTTTCATTTAATTAATCAAATTTTACAAAGCTAATAAGACAATTTGTAATGTTTTTCTTAGTCCTCCTCACTAGAGGTTCCTGTAATGAGGCGGGCAAGGTTTTATTTAAAAACTCCTACGAAGTTCTTTTCAAGATGCTGAATAACTCCTCTACTTTGATTTCTTTGAGCCAGGTTTTGATTTTATTTTTGAAATCATTTGCCTTTTTTTATGGGCGGTGAAAGTTAATTATATAGCTTAGTGGAGAGATATTTATAATTCCTTTGTCCAAAAGCAGTTTTAAATTTTAAATTTATGAATATTGATGATGTCATTTTGGTTCGCTCTTGTGTGGTGAAAATTAAGATTCTTCGTTTTCTTCTTAATACTTAATGAACCTTAAAATATTGATTATTGTCTTCTGAAATGAAATGGTTCGCTATATTTGGTGACTTAGCAAGGGTGCACGGATTCATGAGGTGAGATTTGACCAGGTCTTGGCGGTGGATGTGTCTATCCACCAACTCCGTAGAGGGCCGGATCGGGAGAGGCCACTATAGGAAGACCCTTTGACTTCTCCCTCCGGACTCTCTCGACCTTTGCACTTCAGTGGGAGGGATGGATTCATACGTCCGTCACTCCTGGACATACTGATACCCAGATTACTACTTCCCAGAACTTCCTTTCCATCATTTCCATTTTTAAAAAAACCTGCACACAACATCCTCAAAGATGAACTAGGCCATGAGGGAATAAAAATATTTAATACCTCGTGTACGTAGTGTTAGAAAACTTTTTTTTTTCAATATCATAAAACCTAAGTCAAACTTTTGAGGAAGAGTCCCGCACTAAAACACCCCACTTTACACGACAGAGGCCTGTGACTCAGTCAAAAACTCTTTTCATCAGACGACAGCATTAGGTAGCTTTCGTCATTAGATAAAGGTTTTAGTTTGCAAGGAAACACTTGCAAGCCTAGGCAGCCATGGGTGTTGTGTGTCAAATATGTAAATCTCTCGGGAAGGAAATGGCCCGGAGGCGGCTGGTGGCTGGAGCTGGGGTGGTAAAGACACAATACCCCTAACTTTACGCCCACTTTGAAGTGTTAGTAGATAAAGCCTCTTGAGGATGCTTGATCAACATGGAATTAAGTATTTATTTCAAGCATAAAACAGTCTCTTTGGTAAGTTTTTTTTGGCTCTGAACCCAAAAATTACGGGTTTCTAAAGTTCGAATGTATTTCAAGTAAATAAATTAACATTATGTTGCCATTAAGTTATTTACTTTAATTTAATATCAACGGTATAAATATACCATAAACAAGAATTACATGTCACAGTTAACTACAGGCGTGAGAATATAGCACAAATAATTTAAAAAGTTAAATGTGGCATTAGGTCGTACAATAATATTAGAAAGTATATAAAGAATAAATTTTCATGAATGATATAAAAGTAAAAGGTATGCATACGTATAAAACATATAGTAAACTTAATATAAATGAATATTATAATTTCTTCAAAAGATCGGTATTCACTTTGTGGCGTCATTAATAAATTAGAGTTAAGGAACACCTGAGGTGTTTAAATAATAACAATTATACTGAATTTTCAAATGATATTGATAATTTACAAATATACATGTACGAGTATATATTAATAAAGTGGTGAAAACAAAATAATTTTTAATTCATTTATAAACTAATTATTAATAAAAAAAATATGGTAGTATGGCCTTCTTATCTACCGTGCAGTTATATAGACCCGCTACATCTGAGTATATATTACTAACTTCATGTAATCTAGGTACAAGCGAGTGTTTGTAATGCTCAGTCCTGGTGTTGTTACATTTAAACAGGATTTTGGAACGAGTTGCTCTCGAAGGTATATGAAATCGAATGAGGTTAATTAAATCAGGGCTGTCTATATTACCATTTACAATTTTCAACATCAATATCAAGACGGAAATAATTCAAGTATTATGCAAGTATTTCAATATTTTTATTTTTGTGACAGATGTTTCGGCGTTCAAAGCCATTTTAAAACTCCGATTAGGCCACATTAAGACGACTTACCAAAACGATTTTAAATATATTGATTCTGTTATAAAAATCTTTGTGAGATATTTACAGTTGAAATCTATTTTCCCCGCTTATAATGATGGCAGATTTTTCTTATAATGACGTGAATTCTATTTGAAGCTATGAATTTAAATATGTGTGGTAAATCTCTGAATTATTTTACGAAATTATTGTTTGGATTTTGTGAAAATGCTAAGAAGAGAAGAATGAATAATTTTTGTTATTTTATTTATGAACGTTACATTAGGATCATTAGTACTTTGTTTATTTCTAGTTGTGGCAGCAAATTTATTCTTAGACCCTAATTCTTTCTTTCTGTATCTACCACGCTTTTCTCTTTTCCATATGCTTCTCAAAGTTAGGATTGACTATAAACCCATTGAAGAGATAGAGAAAAACACAAATTACCATTAATATAAATTGGATACCAAGATTTGGATCACTAGTCAAAACAGATCAAAATTTCGTCATTTTCAAAAACATCCCTATAAGTATGGTACAATATAAAATTGATGCTTCTAACTTTTTACAATAACATTATAGTGTTTTTTTATACGAATACCGCACAAGAGACCCAACTACTCCCAACCGTCTGGAGCCAGTGAGACTATGGCATTCCCAATTGGGGAATGTTGTGAGGCTGAAGGTATTGGGGAGGAGAAGGAGAAGGGGAAGAGGGAGGTGGGAAAATACCCAGCTATTTAGATCTGGTCAACAAACACGGCTAAAGGCCATTTCAAGCAACGTTTCAATTCTGAATGGTGGTCTTTCACCAGGGCGATACTGAGAGTATCTTCCACTCTAAAAAATTGTGTAATTTATAAACTTTTTTAAGCTTTGTAAACAATCAACACATGTTCTCCTAGTGAGACGGGCACAGTACGATAACCCTTATAATACATTGAGATCGTATAGATGAATAAATAAAAAGATAAACCGATTTCAGCCTCAATAAATAATTATATTTGTTAATTTTTTTTTAAATCACTTCATCTCTGTAATGCAATTAGTTTACTGTTTGTATGCGAGGCTTATAAAATTTTTCCTCCAATAAAAGTTTTTCACTATTCACCATGTTATTCCAGTTTCATATTTTCTGTTTTTCGAATCGAAACATAATTGAAAACTCTCTTTCAATAAGGTTGATTACCTTTTATTCGAATCGAACTGATGAGCGATCCACTCCAGTCGATGCTCGAGTGAGTCATCATTGTTGTCGAGCTGGTATTCGGTCAATACAAACTGGTCGCTTCGACTTGAATGCGATTATTAAGATCGATTTGATGCATTGACCAAAGAGGAAGTATTTTAGCTGTTGATGTGTGTCGTACGGTGTGTGGTTTACTTATGGTCGGATTTAATGAAGTTTGAAATTAGAATTTATTCTAGATCAACATCGATAGCAATTTTCGTGATGGTAGTATAAATAATGTCAGAATCAGATTATGCGAAATTGAATCATGCGGATATTAAAAAAAAAATAAAAATTCTGGAAGAAAAACAAAAAACTGAAAAACGCAATGTAAAATTAAACCCTTTTTTTATCCATAAATCAAATTTTATTATCTTCTCTTCGCGACATACAACACATTTTAATAAAAAAATAAAATAATACGCATAAATAAATAAAAAATAATATATTTGCCATTCAGAATTTTCCGAAGCATATGGGTCAATGGCGAAGATCGATGTTTTCTGCCAAAAAGCACAACCACTTCCACACCACAAACTTTACATCATTTCACACTATTTGAATATATAGGTAAATCATATTTACGTTTGTAAAATATAATAACACTCCGTGTATTACAGAACTGTAGTATGTTAAAAACAGAAATATCACCATTTAAGAACGTTTCAAATATTATACCATTTTGATCAACGGTACTTACTTTAATCGACGTGCTCAACTTCCCTCTGTGCAATGAAGCTCGGTGCTAACGAGAAAATGTGGCTTTTGCATTGCCCACTTGATATGGGTGTGATGATATCAGAACCTTCTATGACTCGATCTTTCGGGGTTACCCGCAGTTCTCCACTATCCCACTGTCCCCTAATTCAAAAGCATGTTTTTTTTATGAATTCTCGTTAATATAACCAGGAGGATGTATGACAAAGAAGTGGATGGTAGAAGAAGTCGAAAACGACCTAGGCAGAAATGGCACGAACGAGTGAATCAATTACTAGGCTTGGGTCATGCCAAGAGTCAGAAAAATAGACGAGTAACTAACTAATTGACTGATTAATAACTAGGCCGTTTCTCCGCAGGGGTAGGCAGGACCGTCAAACAACACTCGGCATACACGTCTTACTTCATTCACATTCATGCAATGTCTCATACATTCTCTTCTGTTATTCCGACTTCTGACATGGCTCGACTCAAATATTTTAATCACTCTCCGGCTTCTTCTTCCATTCACATTTAAAGTGCCCAAGCGACCTCAGTTGCAACTCTTCTATGAAGAGTAATAGTGGTTCGATGTTAAGCTCCTCCCGGATCATCGAGCTTCTCATTCAATCCCATCTCGTGACTCCTGCAACTCCTCTAAAATTCTCATTTCGGCAGCTTGGACCCCAGAACGTGTACGCTCGTTCATTCCAAATCAAATTTCTGTTAATTTTTGTGTGTCGTATAAGCATCGTTAACCCAATGTTACAGATTCAACATTACAGTACTTGTGCAGTAAATTGACTCTTTACTGCATGCAATAGTAGGTACCTATATCTATAGAGTAATTACTGGAATTGGGGGCTGCATTCATCTACTGGTTACTGGTGCAGAGAACAATGGATGAGAATAATCCGTTCATACTCATTTTATATTGCAACTGTGTCAATCAATCTTTTTGTCCGCGGTCTAAAGCCGATTGTTATTATTCTATGCATGTATGATGAGGTAATATTATTTTTTTATTGAGTGAGAGCACAGATACAGAACAAAAATATTGCTCGTGGGTCATGTATGTTTTTGAAATAAAAAGGTTTTTTTTAAAATTAACTCTGAACAGGAGACCCAGAGAAAAAGAATTTACCTCGGAGCCTTTGTCACCTTTGAGGATGCTGTGTGGAGGGTCTTTTTGATGAGAAGGAGTTAACGTGGGTTTTGAAGAGACCCATGTTGTAGGAAGGAGGATATACAGAGTCAGGAAAATCTTTCCACAGCTATGCTGTTGAATTCTAGATCGAGTCGTTGAAACGACCCGTTCTCATGTGACGAATGTCAACCTTGTATAAATGTTGGACACGCGTTTGGCGTGTTTCCCGACTAAGCACCAGTACCGAACGGATCAATGACGCTAGTTCCTCAGAGCATCTTCCATTGAAATACCGGTAGAGCAAGGCCAGCATTCCCGCCTAACGTCTGTGTTCTAAAAATTGCAATCCGTTTGTTAAGATAAGCGAATCTATCAAACGGACCGCCCATTTCTTCACAGAGTCAAGGGATTTTTCAGGTGTTTTGGGGCTCCAGACAAGAAGTGGCTACCAAATTCAACAGTAGGGCGCACTTGCAATTTGTACAGGATCATCAATTGTGTACTATTTAAGTATCTGTGGGCCCTGTACAGTACGTCCAGCTGCTGAGAAGCTAACTTGACTTTCGCATCGATGGAGCCCCCTTGCCTGAGCTGGTCACTTAAAGTTACAAGCATATCAATGGAAAGTCTTGTTTGGAAAATTGCTTCCGTTGAAGGAGACTAGATTGTCATTTCGATCCCCTTTGGACGCAATCAGACAGGGTCTCTGAAATTTTAAATTCGACATTACTTACTAAGTTGTGAAATGTCAGTCAATCTATACATTAATACTATAATTCCAACAGCGGAGATATTTCTCAAAAGTTCGTTTTTGACTTGCGTTCTCCCATATCTCGCTATGTAACAGAGTCTATTACCGCGTGAACCGCATTAAGTGTAACCGGAGTTCATTTGTTTTTCAAAGCATTCGAATTTGCCCATTTAATCGACTTTTCATACGTTCAGTGAGGTAGAAATTTGCTTTGACTCTTGATTTCGCTTAGTTTGGGCTACCTCTTATTATCATTATACATACAGTTTTAGATGGTTTTATTTTGGCTTTATAAAATCTTGGGACGTTTTACAAGAAAGCGATAAAATCCTCGATGGAAATAAGATTAAACAGCAATCTCGTATTAATAATAGGTACAGACTTCAGCATTGTTTACTTGTAGGAACGAATGGAAACGGAGGAAGCCACTGTGATTTAATTAGGGGAAGGTATTTTAAGTAAGGGTAAGCGGAAAATTTAATTGAATCCCCAGTATTCACAGAATGAGAGTCAGAAGGGGTTTTAAATGAGGGGGGTACTTATTTACTTCTCAATACATACCAAAGTGGATCAATAAGGAACTCCGGTTAAATTTTTCGTATATATTTTTTTATCAATAATGATGGTCAAACCTAAATACCAGAATATTTAGTTTTTTTTTCTAATGCCACCTTTCATAGTTAAAATAATTTTCAATTTTTCTTAGGCCGCCAAAACACTCCAAATCTATGGCCGGTCGGTTTTGAGGTTAGAATATCAAATATCAAAACAAGGATGAGCTTTACCGTAGATAATTTTATTTTCTATTCATAGTAAACCATAACTAAACATAAGTAATAACCATTGAAGAAAATAATATTAACGAACCTAAATGAAAGATGAAACCGGACAAAAGGACAGAAACTAAAAATATTTCAGTCGCATCTTAAACATCATAAAAATAGCTGAGAAATAATATGAGATTAAAAATGGAAAATAATATTCACAAATCTTGAATTTGAGATATGATATCGATGAAGATGACACAAATTAAACTTGTCTCATTAGCTAAGTCAGTTGAGCGTTGCCCCGGATAGGCAGAAGACCTGGGTTCGAAATATTTTTAGTTTCTGTCCTTTTGTGCGGTTTCATCTTTCATTTAGGTTTGTTAATATTATTTTCTTCAATGATTAAATATTACAATGAGGTTTTTAAATTTCAATAAAAATAATTAATAATTAAAAAATAAGTAATAACATTATGTAATTATTATTTTTATAAACAATAATTATTAGCCAGAAACACTCATCCAAATTGAAAAAAACCTTTCCGAGCAAAGATAAATGTCGCCGACGGGACTCGAACCCGCATCCTTCTGATTGCCGGTCAGATGCTCTACCATTGAGCTACGTCGGCTTATCGCAAACCCGCCAAGTTAATCAATATATACTAGTGTTTCATTCAATAATTACTGTTTTTATTATATTTCACCTGTAAACAACCAACTTTATTAGTATGAGAAAGGCTTGTTACGGCTAAATCTCCAAATAGATGGCGTCGAGACAAATTATGTCTACATTTTATTGGTGAAAATTGCTTTGACTTGTCAAATATTTATTAATTGATAAACTAAAGTTCTTAAAAACTTAAGACAAGATTTGTGTGCATATCGCAAATGGTAACAATTATTATTTTTATAAACAATTATTAGCCAGAAACACTCATCCAAATTGAAAAAAACCTTTCCGAGCAAAGATAAATGTCGCCGACGGGACTCGAACCCGCATCCTTCTGATTGCCGGTCAGATGCTCTACCATTGAGCTACGTCGGCTTATCGCAAACCCGCCAAGTTAATCAATATATACTAGTGTTTCATTCAATAATTACTGTTTTTATTATATTTCACCTGTAAACAACCAACTTTATTAGTATGAGAAAGGCTTGTAACGGCTAAATCTCTCAAATAGATGGCGTCGAGACAAATTATGTCTACATTTTATTGGTGAAAATTGCTTTGACTTGTCAAATATTTATTAATTGATAAACTAAAGTTCTTAAAAACTTAAGACAAGATTTGTGTGCATATCGCAAATGGTAACAATTATTATTTTTATAAACAATAATTATTAGCCAGAAACACTCATCCAAATTGAAAAAAACCTTTCCGAGCAAAGATAAATGTCGCCGACGGGACTCGAACCCGCATCCTTCTGATTGCCGGTCAGATGCTCTACCATTGAGCTACGTCGGCTTATCGCAAACCCGCCAAGTTAATCAATATATACTAGTGTTTCATTCAATAATTACTGTTTTTTTATTATATTTCACCTGTAAACAACCAACTTTATTAGTATGAGAAAGGCTTGTTACGGCTAAATCTCTCAAATAGATGGCGTCGAGACAAATTATGTCTACATTTTATTGGTGAAAATTGCTTTGACTTGTCAAATATTTATTAATTGATAAACTAAAGTTCTTAAAAACTTAAGACAAGATTTGTGTGCATATCGCAAATGGTAACAATTATTATTTTTATAAACAATAATTATTAGCCAGAAACACTCATCCAAATTGAAAAAAAAACCTTTCCGAGCAAAGATAAATGCAATGTTTTCTAATATTGTGTCCCGTGCGTGCAAAATCATATCTTCTCAAGCGGTAACTTTGTAATTTAACGTTTTAATTAGGAATGACCTACCAGGTAAGTATGTTTCTGTATCTGTTTGTACATAATAAGATAAACCCTAGCAAGAAGTATTTGTATAGTGCCTTTGAGGTGATTTTTCACAAAAACGGCGCTATACAAGTCATCCAAGTATTATTATTATTATTTATATTTTCATATGAAGCGGTAACTTGGTGATGTGACATTATAATTTAAAAAAATAAAACAATAACTTTGTTTACATCACTTGTATTTATACTTTTGCCGACCGGGTTTCGCTACTACCGTAGCTTCTTCAGGGCAGTATACAACTGCCCTGAAGAAGCTGGTCGGCTAAAGTATAAATAAAAGTGATGTAAAACAAAGTTATTGTTTTATTTTATAAATTATTATTATTATTAATAATAACGCTCCTAAAATATACACATCTTACTCAAAGACAACTCACGCTCAGAACGGCCAAGTCTGATGCGTCGAGCAGAGTGGTTGAACCCTCTTGTGCGAATGTTTGGAGACAGAGCTTTCATTCTTGGAATGACCTTCCATTTGGTTTGAGATCAGGAAACAATTCCGAAACCTTTAAGAAAAGTTAAAAACATATTTATTTTAAAAGGGCTACAAACTTTAACGAGATGTAAAGTGCCCTTTAGGTGATTTTTGTTACTAAAGAGGGCTCATAAAAATTGACCATTTATTATTATTGCAGATTGCTGACCCAAGAAATACAACAAAAGATTTACATATACATTTTACATGGATAATAGTAATACTCAAGCAATACCACAAATTCTATGCGGGTAGTTAGGAAAATACATAATGTTTCAAAAGACAATCATAAGTGCAATATTTTAAATTCTGTATGAAATACGCTCTGGAATTTTAAGTAAAACGTTCAAAATTGGTTCTGCTTTTCAAACTGAATTTTCTGACATTTTAAGATATATTTCCTGAAATTTAAAGATTACAGTTTGACGATTTTTGTTTTTTGAAATCTTATATATTTTACTTACTACCCGTACAGAAGTTAAATATTTAATTTTGATTTTATTTATATATTTCACACATTATTAAACAATAAAAACAAGAAAGCTTTGACTGCCCAACTGGGAACAAAAACCCGTTTTAGGGCAGTCAAATTGACAAGATTAGCTTATGTTAAGTGCCATTATACAAAATAGAATTTAAAAAAAAATAGTATTGCCACCGTATGGCAATATGACACATTTAGAAAAAGGTGTAATTTCATGTTTAAAGCGATATAAAGAATAGTACAGAAAAAACACATTAAATGTATTTCGTTCAGCAAGTACAAAAAGCAACTTTAGTAGATTGTTTAAGACAACATGTTTGTCCCTTTTCCATTCCTTGGGTAGGGACAAACATTTATTATATAAATTATTTGTGGCGTTGCTTGAGTTATCAACTTGCAAAGTGATGTTTAGGGCCATTTTTTAGTGCTGGTAATTATGAAAGTGTTCATTTACGAAATATAATTATAATATTTTACTTTAGAATATTTCACATAGATGACACTGTCCGACAAATAGTACAGTAGCGATATCTGAGAACCTCTCAAGATTAGACATAAAGGTTATTACCATTGTATTAGAAGGAGCTTAGCTTCCCGGCTCACCAAATCCACTATCCTGAAATTCCGTGTATAATAATAATAATAATGTTTTATCATCTTCTTTTTTATTACAAAATAACAAATAATGATATCCTCACTGTAATTTCTCGTGCTGAGGATTTCATTTACAAGACATTAAATTACATAACATTAAATTGATGTGCTTGGTGAAAAAAAAATTATAATTGAAAGGTGAGGTGTTTTAAGTGCAGTTGAGTGGTTTCGGTGTTAATCTGTAATTGTATTTCAGATCTCTTTATGAAATTTATCCAGTTTTTATTTTGATTTTTAAATTTATTATGGTTGTTGTGGTTTTTGTGAAGAGTGGGATTTTATTGTAGAGTTTAGTACCATCTTATAAAAAGTTTTTTGTCCAAATGTAATGTTATTATAATAAATAACTAACTGTCATGGCGACCTGAGTTCTGACCTCCAGTTCACGGAGCAGATCCGGTGCATCATGCGGCCCACGGACGTGCCCGACAAGGCTGCTCTGCGACCTGCTGTGGTCCGACCCCGACAAAGATACCACCGGCTGGGGCGAGAAATAGACGACACGCTGATGTGCTCTTTCCAGATCCTGAAGCCGGCCCACGAGCGCCACCTGGCGTACGGGCAGACCAACACCGAGCGTCCCGTCACGCCGCCCAGGGGCGTCACCAACAAAGACAAAGAAGATTGGAAGAAAGGATCAGTACCCCCGGCCCCCGTCCTCACCAGCCGCCCAACTTCACATAACTCCTATCATTCGTATTAGCGTCTTGCAATATATCGTAAGGAATAAATACAGTTAGCTTCTTTTTTTTTCAATTAAACATGTATGAAAACTTAGACCAAGCCGTATTTAGTTTTGATAATTTAACTGCATCTCTTTATATGGTCTATAAATAATGTGTAATGAGTGTCCAAAAAAAAATGTCATAGATTTAATATAGGAATAATGTAAGAATAGGAAGTAAGATTTGTACAGCGCCCTTGAGGTGATTTTTCACAAAAACGGCCTTATAAAAATCATCCGATTATTATTATTATTATCATTAAGTGTTATTGTAATCAAAGTTTTATTATCAAGAGATAAATAGACGATAATAATAAATGCAGGGATCGAACCCACAATCACCCTACATAAACTCAAATGCATATACTACTACGCTAAGAAGGCATTATAAGAAAATGTCACTGATGCAAATCATAAATCTTATATAACCAATTTTAACCTACGAAGCACATTTCAGAATTCCGTTTAAGAGTTTTCTTTAAAAGGCATTATTTCCATTAAGCAAATTAATCGGCTCTTTGAATTTATTGACATATTGCCTCAGGGGACTTCCAACCCATTTAAAACAATCAATTATTATTTGTCGTCGTTAAAATGTTTTCAGTTTATTTTAACGCAGCAGAACTTTCGACATAAAATTGGACGATATAACACAAGCGGTGATATTTTGATCGCATTATTTAACAAAGTTGTATTTGTGTGGTAAGTCTTAAAAATAGTATTTTTTGTTGAAATATTTTCGTATCGAATTTCTTTGTGTTTTGTTATAAGATTGCTATAAATTAATTTAGTCAGGTATTCATAAGATAAAAATAAAATTTATTTCGAGTCATGTTTTCAGAATCTACTTTAGTATCAACAACCTTGCGCCTACCAAAAGATATTATATTAAAAAAGTAGGTATATTCATTTTTTTTTTTAAATTTCAGTATGTATTTTTTTCATTTAGTCAATAAAATGTTACTTTATTAAATATATTGTTTATTTGCTTTGCTAGGATAGCGTATAGGGGTGGTGGTAATAATAATAATAATAATCGGATGATTTTTATAGCGCCGTTTTTGTGAAAAATCACGTCAAGGGCGCTGTACAAATCTTACTTCCTATTCTTACATTATTCCTTTATTAAATCTATGACATTTTTTTTTTGGACACTATCATTACACATTATTTATAGACCATATAAAGAGATGCAGTTAGATTATCAAAATTAAATAAGGCTTGGTCTAAGTTTTCATACATCTCTAATTGAAAAAAAAGCTAACTGTATTTATTCCTTACGATATATTGCAAGACGCTAATACAAATGATAGGAGTTATGTAAAGATGGGCGGCGGGTGAGGACGGGGGCCGGAGGTACTGATCCTTTTTTCCAATCTTCCTTGTCTTTGTTGGTGACGGGACGCTTGGTGTTGGTCTGCACGTACGCCATGCGCTTGTCAGCCGGCTTCAGGATCCGGAAGGAGCACTTTGGCGTGTCATCCACTGACATCATTGCTCCTGCATTATCGAATTCCCCGCAGTACCAGTTGCTTCTTGGCAAAGAACTCATACCCGTCCTCTACCACCTGATGCACCCTGTAGATCAGGTCAAAGTAGTGCTTGTTGAGGAACTTGGCCACTATCTCAATGACGAAGGTAAAGGCTCGTTCTCGCCCCAGCTGTCGGTGTCCTTGTTGGGGTCCCAGCAGCCCACTTCCCGGTTGTATAAGAGTTGTATAAGAGTAGGTAAAGGGGTAGGAGTAGGGAAAGGGGTAGGGGTAGGGGTAGGGGTAGGGGTAGGGGTAGGGTAGGGCAGGTAGTGCAGGGGTAGGATTAGGCAGGGGCAGGGAAAAGTGGTGCAGTGGCAGGGGCAGGCAGGCAAGGGTGGTAGCTGTAGGGTAGGGGTAGGGGTAGGGGTCGGGGTTGTGGTAGAGGTAGGGGTAGGGGTAGAGGTAGGGGTAGGGGTAGAGGTAGGGGTAGGGGTAGGGGTAGGGATAGGGGGTAGGGATAGGGGTAGGAGTAGGAGAGGGAATAGGGGTAGGGGTAGGGGTAGGAATAGGGGTGGAGATAGGGGTTGGGGTAGGAGTAGGAGAGGGAATAGGGGTTGGGGTAGGGGTAGGAGTAGGGGTGGGGATAGGGGTTGGGATAGGGGTAGGGATTGTGGTAACCATAGGTGATAAAAATAATACAATAAATAAGGTAAGTAATTTATTGCATAAAAGGTAGTATTTTCTTAAAATTTTCCAACGTAGTAACCGATATATTAAATTCCAAGTTCAATGAGTATCCTTGTCACGTCATATTTAACAAAATTGTAGGTGAAGGACGACACCCTGCTGTAACTTCGTTGAAAGCCAGTAGCCCAAATCCGACAGTTTAAAGTCTTAAATAAGATTTTCTCCGTCCGATCGGACACGGTACGCCTCGTTATGTTTCATATTTCCGATTCCGGCTTTCAGCGTATTTCAGGAATTTCAGGAAATGTCGCAATACAATTCTATGATAGACAAAACGGACAAAAAATACAATATTTTCACATAAATTTTAAAATCCACTAATGTTAACTGCACCTAGCGTCGATTACGCGCCAAAATTTGGTAATTTTTACTGTATAATTTTGACAGTGCTTCATTTATGAAATATGATAATAATTTGCTGCTAAACTTCATAACGTTCAGCAGCAAATTCTTTCATAAAATTGCAGTTAGCATATTAAAAATTTTGTATTTTTGCCGATTACATGAAAAAATTTTATTTTTTAATACGGACACTATTAAAAATTACGAATATTAATGATTTATGCAAGAAAGAGATGTAAATATACCAACTTTTAAAAATAACTATGAGCCCACTGCAATAACACATTTGATAAATTATTTGCGCTCCCACGCTATTGCAGCGCCTCGACGATTTTCACTACAGCCCGTATATCTACAGGCTCGCCTTATTCCTAAGGCACAGGGATATTGATTTCAAGGTAACTCCACAAGTGGAACAACTCCGTAGTTTTAGTATCATTTCGAACGAATGGTTCCACTAACTAGTATTCCCAACGTTAGCATGAAAGTTACAATAGAAAGGGGCTATTTCACCATCTTCTCAATAGCACTATGTGTAGGATAGAAATATATTTGCGTTTCACTTACTCTCAATAGTACCATGGCGCTATTGAGATGATGGTGAAATAGCCCCCAAATCTCATTTATTTAATGTTTCAAATAGTAAGAATAATGATTGTACTTATTGAATATTCCATACACTTGAATGAAACAATGTATTATTACACTATAATATACATTTCCCTAAGAATTAACGCATTAAAATTTGTCAAAACCAAAAGCAGAATTTATATCTTGACTCTATTCACGTCTAAAGTAAATATGTGGATTGATATGACTTAGACAAAAGTTTAATTAATCTTTCTTGTTCGGAGGCTGCTTGTTACAGCAACAGAAACCGCGAACTTTGATACGCTTGAACAATTAAACATCTTCAAAATGTATTTATTTATAATTATCTTCTACGTATTTACTTACGCCCACATTGTTAAGCGTTGTAACTTTACTTATTAAAGCATGTTTATATTTTGAGGTAATGCATTAAATACATCAGCTACATCGTTGTTGTATAATTACCTCTTGATAACAAAAGATCAATTTACAACAACACTTGGTACACGCAAATAATGTTTTGGAGAGCCAGGAAGATAAGCTCCTTTCTATACAATGAACATATTTCCGTCTGGCTATCCTTGAGAACTCCCTAATATCTCACATCTGTACCGTCTCACGGACAGTGTCATCTATGTGAAACTATGGACACTAAGATTCTACAGTAAACATTCCAATCCTGTATAGCATACATGAGAGCGTGACATCGTGTAGTTAATGCCTTGTTGTTGACTTGAAACTTCTGACGATCATAGTAATATATATATTTTTTTCATTTATGGACAAATGTCTAATTACATAGAAAACATAACACGAAATGAAATAAAGAGCCACAGAAAAACAGCACATACATTATACAAGAATGAAGCAGTGTAAAAAAGATGACGAAAATATACATTTGAGAGAACATTCAAGTAAAAGCCTTAACAAAGTTTTAGTAGAGTCCATGATTTTAGACGTTCTGAATGATAATCTTCGAGTTTTATTGTCGTAGAGCCCTACAAAAATCATTCAGATGGTACCAATAATTTCAAGGCCCTAGCTTGAGTTAACAAAACTCCACATTCTGGAAAATGGAGAATGGTACCCATAATTAGTAAAGTGTTTATTGAGGAAAAGCAAATCGTTGTTCCTGAGTCCACTTTGAAGAACCTTGAAGTGGATACGTTACAATATAGAAGGCGAGTCAATAATACAAAAAAATATTTTTAAAATCCAAATGAGATTTAAGTCTTTCCTACGCTTTTCTAATGTAGAAATGTTCATAATTTGTTCAATCTCAACATAGGAGTAATCGCCTCTTTCTCGCCCTAATCTACATGCAATTTCACGTAAGAAGCGATATTGTACAGATTCATTATGATGAATATGAACTGAACAGCATAGAAAGGAGTTATGCCCATCAGTAGTCATCTCCGGACAAGTTTCCACTGAACACTCAACACATAAACACATGATAAGATTTACAGGAAACCTACTAATACCACGCCAACAAAACAATATTTCAAAAAGGATATAATAATAATAATCGGATGATTTTTATAGCGCCGTTTTTGTGAAAAATCACCTCAAGGGCGCTGTACAAATCTTACTTCCTATTCTTACATTATTCCTATATTAATTAATTTTTACTTTTTTTGGACACTATTATTACACATTATTTATAGACCATATAAAGAGATGCAGTTAGATTATCAAAATTAAATACGGCTTGGTCTAAGTTTTCATACATGTTTAATTGAAAAAAAAAGAAGCTAACTGTATTTATTCCTTATGATATATTGCAAGACGCTAATACAAATGATAGGAGTTATGTGAAGTTGGGCGGCGGGTGGGGACTGGGGCCGGGGGTACTGATCCTTTCTTCCAATCTTCTTTGTCTTTGTTGATGACGGGACGCTTGGTGTTGGTTTGCCCGTACGCCTGGTGGCGCTCGTCGGCCGGCTTCAGGATCTGGAAAGAGTACATCAGCGTGTCGTCTATTCTCGCCCCAGCCGGTGGTATCCTTGTCGGGGTCGGGCCACAGCAGGTCGCAGAGCAGCCTTGTCGGGCACGTCCGTGGGCCGCATCATGCACCGGATCTGCTCCGTGAACTGGAGGTCAGAACTCAGGTCGCCGTGACAGCAGAAGATTTTCTCGTCAAATGTTTTTATTTCCTATTGCGCCTTTCTCGGTAGCCATGAAATCTAATTTTGCGGATTGCGGTTGTGGTACAACGTTCAAGGTTATACAATTATATCTTTGCAGCTATTAAAGGCTCCAAAATAGCACATTCACATATAACAACCTTCCGCGTAATATCAAACAAGCAGACTATCTACCTCTATTTAAATCATCACTAAAAACATTCCTTCTGAACAAATGTCACTACACCTTAAATGGATACATTAAACACATAAATTGAATGCATTAATTTTCTTTTTATTCTGATGGCATTGTATTTTATATTTGAAAATGATTTTGTCAGTTTTTGCTGATTATTATAGCCAACTGAATAAATGAGCGTATACGTTCCGTAAAAATCCGCGAAAAAAGTACGTGGTTATAAATTAGTCGCATTTTTGATTTTTTTCTTACGGTTCGTCTTTATTAGGGTAAGCACAGCTTTTTAGCCTTTATGGATTGCACGCCACTGGTAACGTAGGTATAGAATGGAATAAATCACGAACATAAATAGTATAATATTGTGTCATGCATGCTAGTAACTATGCGTACAAAATATAAAAATTAAAATATAATTTAAAGTACGAATGTAAATATGGTAAATAAACATAGTCACAATACATGTTTAGCTAATAGGAACATGATAGTTAGTTACAAATTAAAAAAAATGATAATAATGAAACTAACTATTTAAACGACGTCCTCCGTGGTTGAGTGGTTACAATCCTTGGCTACGAATCCAAGCGAGAGCAAGTAAATTTCGTATGCTTAACTTGTGTTATTTCACAATTTATTCAATTAAAATAATACATATTATATTTGCAGGTAGCTCAACGGTAGAGCATCTGACCGGACATCAGAAGGGTGCAGGTTCGAGTCCTGTCGGCGACATTTATCTTTGCTCGGAAAGGTTTTTTTCAATTTGGATGAGTGTTTCAGGCTAATAATTATTGTTTATAAAAAAAACTTATGATTATTTATTATATTAATAATGACGCCGCAAAATCATTACACGTCTCTCGAATTAAATGATTTAACAGATTAGAAGGGTAAAGATTAAGAGAACTAAGATCAATTGATATAATTAGAAGATATAAAGAGTAAAAAGAATTGAAAGAATATGGGGGGAGCATAGGTAATTATATTGTAGGTAGATAAAAAGGCGGGGCGCCGCTACAGCGATTTGCAGCATTATGAATGACGTGTACGACACTTGTCAGCGCGGTTGCATTCTAATAACGGTTCATAGCTGATCTCCCTTGTTTCTATTATACATATTAAAAAACTCCTAAACTCTATAATAATATTGTCTGTGATCACGTACATCCTAAACATGAATAACTTTCCGATTTGGCACAGGAAACCCCGGCGTTTACAACTTGTGTTTTCCGCCTGACTAGACAATGTCGGTTCTGGGTGCTGAGGCCAGCAATTATACAGATCAGCGGTAACTGTTGCATCGAACAGAAGGTGGCTTTGAATATTCAATAAAGGTGAATAGCAGAAATAATACGTTAGCAGGAAAAATAAAATATCAATAAATTCAAATATTCCTTATATCCGACATTAGTTCATTTATATTTTAAAATATCTGTTGTAATTCCAAATAAATATTCACATGAGTTTATATATTAGGAGTTTATAAATTTGGTTTTGTGTGTGATATTGTGTGTTTTGAATGAATGGTAATTTAAGGCTTTTTATAGCAACAACAAATTTTTTTTTTTAATAAGTTACCCAAAATTGTACGTAACCCATAGTTTAAGAATTAATTGTACCAGTCTGAAGATAGAGGTCACAAGATGAAACCGATCACGGTCAAAAATAAAAGTGGAAAGAGTTTAAAAAGGTGTATTTTACTTAAGGATTTAACTTATTGGAGCTTATAAGTTCATCGAAATATTTAATCATCGAAGAAGATATTAATTGTTTTTGTGTTCAATTCGTAGAAATCCATTTATTTGTTTTTAAATTTTAATGTAAAACAAATTTAATAATGATATCATTAAGTTTTGCTAACATCTTTTAGTTTTTATTATTGTGACAGCTGTTTCGGCGTTCAAGGCTATTTTCAAACTGCGGTTAATTCACATTGTGACGTTATTATTTATATGCATTTATTTACTAGCACCCAATTCTAATTTGGACTGGTTTTTAAACATAATGATTTAAACTAACTAACTAACTAACCAACACGCCGTTTCCCCACAGGGGTAGGCAGAGAGGACCGACCGCCAAATACCTCGATCTTGGCATACACTTCTTGCTTCATTCACATTCATACATCGTCTCATACATTCTCTTCTATTATTCCGACTTCTGCCATGGCCCATAAATCATTAGTTATTAAAAATATTGATTTATTATCAGTAAAACCGATTCAGTTAGAAAATAATTGAAATTCTCTTTTCTGTGAGATTTTTTACATTTAACAATGACAATGTTTCCTTAATTGATTTATTTAAATGTGTTATATTGTTTTGGAGGTGTGAAGATACTGAGTAGCGGTGAATAAATAATTTTCCTTACTTTATTAATTAATGTTACATTCGGATAATTTGTTCGTTTATTAATTTCTAATTGTTTATGTGTATTTAATCTAAGACCCTTTCTTTCTTTCGCTTCTGAAACATGTATATATTTATGTATTAAAAACAGTGGTGAAAACAAAGTTCTTCTTAATAATTATATTAAAAATGACGCCAAAAATAATTACACATCTTCCGAAGAAAATATTTATTAGATATCTACATTTTTTTAATAAATTATTTTTAATTGTGCTAAATTACTGGCGTTTTCCCACGTGTATTTTACAACAGGGAGTGAGAAAAAGCTAAAAAAGCTAAAAGGCATTTTAAATAGGTGAGAATGCCCGCCTTACACAGGTGTTCACTATAGACTCGATATTAATGAATAGAATTTATATTAGTGGTCAAAAAATATAACTCGTTATACTTGTGCGGTTGAAAGGCGTATGCCGGCTTCATGAAGACGAAGTAGTAAAGGATTGACGGATTGTTGAGGTCTCGCCTCCCACCGATATGAAACCAACTGCTTTGCGAAAGTCGGGCCATTAAGTTTACAATATCAACAATAGATCAATGGATTAAGTGGTTTTTTCGCTTTCGTGCGCATTAAAACACGCTTTGAAAATGAAATAAAAACGATTGAAATAGCCTGCCAAAAGTTCGCAAAATGCACAATTCATTTTACTGACGTGTGGCCGAATGGTCTCAATCACGCAGCCATTAATCAGTGGCGCGGCCATTAAACGGACAGAATTGGCTGATCCGGATCCACGTAAGGACAATCTAAACCAAAAAAACATGTTTGGTGAAAGATATGCCAATAAGGAACTCGGTGGCTTAAAACAAAACTTCATATTTATTTCTTCAAAGGATGTGAAATGACTTTGTGGAATCATATTTATTAAATTATTAATAATTGTTTTTTTTAAAACCACCGCATTTAATATGTAAATATCTACATGTTTCAGGATCTAAGCTCCCCTCTTCAAGATAAAAAGTTAAGCTAGTTAATTTACAATACAGTGGTTTTAAACAAAGTAATTATTATTATAATTTCTTCAAATGATTGATAACTTTGTGGCATCATTATTAATTATATAATTGAAAATATACTTTGTATATACCACTTTACTTAAAATATATAAATATTTCTACATGTTTCGATAGCAATGCTATCATCTTCAGGAATAAAGATAAATAAATAATATTTATTCCTGAAGATGATAGCATTGCTATCGAAACATGTAGAAATATTTATATATTTTAATTAAAGTGGTATATGCAAAGGGTATTTTCAATTATATAATTAATTATTATTAATTTCATTCATATTTATATTAAAGTAGATCAGCAAACGCCGAATTGGAGAATGGTTTGGAGTAAAGTTTTGAGGTTGTGATGTGTTGCCCCTACCACTACTCTAACCCCTACCCCTACCCCCAGCCAATAGTTTTCCTGTTATTTTTAACGTTAAATATGCAAAATTACATTAATAAGTACCAAAATTAGATTTGGTAAAATTGAAACAAAAAAGTGGTAAAGATCCTCCACGTCCTATTTTTTAAATTAATGTATTGAATTATTTACTAGGAAAATTGACAATGTGTTGCATTAGAAGTACTCAGGTATTCACAATATAAATGGTACTCGACTGTGAGTAAATTCGATATGAATGATTTCTCGCTACAATCAGCACCAATTAGGCAATTTCTATAGAGTGGCTGATAGCGAACCCGTGCCAACACTCTATGTTTTTTTTACAAAAATATATTATTCATATTAGTTTTACTTGTTACGATAATGACAAAAAGTAATAAAGTTGATCAACCTCAACTGTTTGATCAGTAATGAATGACAAATACAATTATATATATATATATACTTGTTTATGGTAGTTGCGTATTGTTGACATGTGCACTGTACAGTTTCGATTTCAAAAATACTTTGATAAACTTACGATTTCTACTTTAAAAATATACTCGTATATCATCTTTTCAGACAATCACATCCATAAATTGAAGAAATATACACGTAAATTGCTTAGCTAGCCTAGCCGGTTAGTGCTTTAAACCTGCATTGGAGATGTGCATTGTGCAAACTGGGTTTTTAAATAAGGAGACAATAAACCTACTTCAAGTACTCAAGATGTGAATTCAGACAAAAATGCTATGATATGAAATACTTGGAGTAAAAATTTTAAACCAGTTCAACCACACATACAAACTGATATCATCCATTGAAAAATGTAAGACGTTCTTTAGATATCTGGAAAGGTGTGACATTTCCTTGAATTTATTCTGCAGAGGAAATGAAACTGATAACTAGTGTCACAGACCAGAATCTCTCGATCCGTTTCGTAAGCATATTTGAATTGTAATCTTAATAAAGTTCATCAATAGATCTACTATATAAAATATCCCCGACTAGCTCAACTCAGGGTAGATGGATGTATACGAAAAAAATGATACATCCGTCTTTTAATCGTGTTGTCAGTTCGTTGATGGACGATTTTCGAAATTACCGCTTAGTTATCATTAATAAAAACAAATACATATAAATAGAAACAGGAATAGGGAATTCAAAATAAAAACAACTCTCTTTTGCTATATAAAAATACCTGGCAGTCAGGTCTATATTTTTATAGATGCATTTAAAGGCTCTAGGCTTTCCGTGGACGCCTTCAGATTATTAAAGGATAGAACGAATTTGAGTGATTCTAAATGATTTCAGTTTTATCAAAAAGCAAAAGGGAAATAAATAAGTAAGTAAATTGGAACGGTACCCGTTTTTGGTCGCAGAAAGCTGGTGACAGGACGGCTCCTCAGACTAGAATGAATGTCCCCTCTGTCTTTCCAACACCCCTTGCCGTCGCTTTACCCCCTCCCCTACCCAAACGGAGCGGCTAAGAGAAATACTTATCATAGACAACTAATGTTTATTTATGGTTAATTCCGGGTTGGCGGTTTGTCAACCTTAGTTGTTAGGGACTTGCTTCATTACACTAGGCTGATTTTAAAATGTTGGAAATGCACGTTTTTGCCCGCATATCTTTCTAATGATCAAATTTGAAGCAAATTAATAATAATTAAAGTTGATTCCAGATTGCTGGTCACCTAACTTTAACACGGAGAACTCTATTCTCCACTGATTATAATAATAATAATAATAATAATTGTATGATTTGTGTAGCGCCGTTTTTGTTAAAAATCACCTCGAGGGCGCTGTACAAATATTACTTCCTATTCTTTATCTAATTATGTACAAACAGATACAGAAAAACATACTCACCTGGCAGGTCGCTTCAGATGAACAGAGTTTTATTAGAAAATTTAAGCTTAGAGAGAATATGATTTTTACAGTTGCTATTTTATTTTTCTTTTCTATTGATGTCACACTTATTAGATGATTGTTGGTACAAGAAGAGTTGGTATTCATTTGAAATATTTATTATTTTTAAGACTTGAGAATATTTATAAAATGATCTTAAAAAGCGTAAGAAGTTTTTAATAGATATTAACTTCTTTTTTTTGATAGAGTGAGAAAAGGAAGGAGACAAAATATTAAACAAAACAATGGAACAGTGAGACAGACATATGCTAACATGTAACAGAATAGAACAACACATAAAAAGAAGAGATAGAACCTCGAAGGAGGGATTAAAAAGAAGTGCGAATTTTTTATATTTTTCAAACGTGTTTTTTTTTTTAGTTTTGGAAAAATTTTAACTAAATTTGGGTGATTTTAAGCTCTATAATTGTTCAATTTATTTTTTATAACTTATTGAAGTTTGTAAACCTCATTGTAATATTTAATCATTGAAGAAGATAATATTAACACATTCCAAATGAACCACGAAACCGAAAAAACAACAGAAATTAAAAAGATTTCAGTCGCATCTGGGACTCGAACCCAGGACCTCTACCTATCCGGGGTAACCGCTTAACCAACTTAGCCAATGAGACCAGTTCAATTTACGCCATTTACACCGATATCATACATCATGTTCAAGATTTGTTAATATTATCCTCCATTTTTATAAATCCCATATTATTGGCTGCTATCCTTATGATGATTGCAAAGTTTCATCCCGAAATCAGGTAGGTATATCCGAGACTCTATTCCGATTGCAATTGAGTTCGGGATGAAACTTTGCAAAGCTATACTTATTAATTTATTATTAATGACGCCACAAAGTGACTACATCTGTTGCAGAAATGACTCTATGGCTTTACAATGAAGTTCATCTATAAACGACCGCAGTATGTTTCATCGGGAAACTTCCCGGAACTTTTACTGCGTTGTAGCTTTTATTTCTGCAGTCAAATATAAACTTTTAGTGGGCTCCCTAATGCTTCAAGGAATCGGGTCAGTCGAGTTTATGCAACAAAGGAGAAACCTTCAGCAGTAATGCGTCCACTTTACCTGATGTTAATGGATCCATTTTTCCATCGAGTCTTTGTTTAGCTTCCCTTTCAATGTGTGCATTATTTAGTTGCATATTATACAACTACTTGTTAAATTCTCCACTGTGGCAAATCTTCGGACGGCTATAAATATTCAGTTGACGACATCCAGTCCTCATTGCGGAAACAGGAAATTATTACACTTGACTCAAAATAAATTGCTTTGACTATGGTTTTCCTACACAAACACACAGTGTGCAGAGTATAACGCGTGGTAAAGAATACACAAATGTTTCTAAACTATTAACATTTTTCTGGAACACTTACACAAAACTATCAGTCTCATTCATTAACCAATAGGACGCATGATCTTGGCAACAGGTTTGGATGTGTTGTTGATGTATTTGCTGACGCCATTTATGCAGTAAAACGTCATCTATACCAGTACTTTGATAAATCCTACAATATGTAGTATTGTATCGTGGATAATGTAACGATATATTTATGTTATAATATTGTTTTAGTTTTGTGTCATTTATCATTTTATGTCACAGTTAAATGTTTGAAAAGGATTATTCTATACTTTATGATTTAGAATATCTGTGTACGTGTAATTTTCGATATCTCTTTATATTATATGCTAAAATACGGTTAAAAGCCCAGATGTGCGTATAATCAAATAAATAAATAATGTCGTTGTGATTTATAAAAAAATGTGTGATAATAATAAATTAAAAAAATATATCTTTCTGAAAGACCGGGTGGGCAGCGATGTGAGGCGGGTCAAGGTAGGAGCTGTAGGAAGGGTATTTATTAATTCGGATCCTTGAAAAGGCTCGGATTATATGAAGGATGAAAACAGACTCCGGTAGCCTGTTAAGAATAAATCACTATTATTAATATTCTTTACTACGAATCACTTCATGAAAACCAAAATATACGCTTTGGATAAATTGAAGCTTTTCCTATAGTTTTCCTTGATTAACAATTTTTTCTTTCTTACAAAATTATTCACAAAATAAATAAGTAAAACTTTTTGCGCTAACAACAAACATTTTTAAACTTCGCTTGACAAGCGAATTTTATGCCTGTTACCTGTATTCGTGGTGACATAAGGCACACAGCTTGTAGCAATATTTTTACCTTATGTATTCCTCTTAATCCATGACTAAACCCTAATAAAAGTATCGCTTCAATTGCATTCTCTGTATCTTCCGAAATAAGCAATTCTAATACTCAATGGAAAAACGCTTCAGATCGCTAAAATTCTCCATATATTGTCACTAAATAATAATAATAATAATAGTTGGATGATTTGTATAGCGCCGTTTTTGTGAAAAATCACCTCAAGGGCGCTGTACAAATATTTCTTAACTAATTATGTACAAACAGATACAGAAAAACATACTTACCTGGGAGGTCGCTTCAGATGAACACAGTTTTAGAAAAATTTATTTACAGAGATGATAGTTTTACATGGTTATTTGTTTCTTACATTACATAATAGTTATTTGTAAAGATGAAACTCATATATTGCTTAAATGATGATAAAATGGGCACTTCCATATATTCAATATATGTAAAACTCATATCCAAACTTGAAAAAACTACACAAGCCTACCTTTGATCATAGAGTAATGCTCGCAACTGAAAATGACGTATTATTATCTGCAAAATAGATATTACCTCGGTATCAGTAGAGTGCATTGGTCCATGACCAAGAGTAGGCTGTAGCTTTTCAAGTATCGATTATTATTTTTAATCACACCATGACATTTAGAGGATGAGGCGCTCAAGACAAGTTGAAACTAAAAATTATAAATTTGCCAAGCAGGAACAATTTCTTACAGTAGAATTATCATGAAAAAAAAATGGAAAAATCGCATTTTTTTTCAGATATCTGAAAAACGAAATGTAGACACAGCTATTATACCTTTATGGGCTGCACACCACTGCTCGGTAGTTACGTAGTAGAGCGCACTTGAAGTGAACTAACACAAAACTGCGCTATATAAATGCTTTGTTATTATTATTATAGAGAAAGAATCTAGCCGTTTCCTCAAACCCTTGATGAATGATCAGCAAATCAATTTAACAATAAATATCTTCTTACCTTTACCATAACATGACATTAACGTGAAAAACAAGCACCTCGTTGTAGACCTTTCTATTTGCCAGGGTTTTCTCTCCCTCGGACGTGGACCTCATTGAACCGCACCCGGTGCAGTCACAGCCGTTGCGCGTATATGATGCATAAATGGGGCCTAAAGGTTTCCGAACTTTGCGAATGTGGACATATTCAAACAACAGAACAAATTTAAAAAAAAATTAAATGGAGTTCTACGAATTAAACACAAAAAACAATTAATAACAGAACACATCGTAGAAGAATGTCCCCTTCATCAGTTTCCCTATGGCACATCAGTACTGAACCATGTGACTCCCGATGCCGTCGACTGGCTGAATAACCTCAGCATCCCACTATGACCTCCACCATAAGAAGAAGAAGAAGAACCTTGAGATTATAAGGGTATCACGATAACAACATCGTGTAATTTGACATGAAGCCTAACAACGCTATACAATAACTGGATCTAACTAATGACAGTACTTGATATTGTAACGCGATATTTCATACATCATTTGATTAATTTTGTATAATTACGTCGAATTGTTTATGCGAACACCGATACTATGGAAATGTGACAGTATTTTTATTCCATTATTTATTAACTTATTTAAAAAAAAAGGAAAAATATTTCCGAGTTCCTGAAAATATTTGAAAAATTCCTACCAACATTATACGCGGAAAATATTGCTTGTGCAGTGGTGAAGGACTTAACAATCAGAGAATTGAAACCACGACATCTGAGCGAGAACCCACCTTTTAACCAATCAATGACTAAGAATATGTTTAGGGTGTAGTGTCCATAGCTTTTTCTTGCCGGTTCTGTCAATTGAACTGAAATGTCTCTAATTATTTCAATATATCTATTAAGTATACTAAACACAGAAGTCACATTTTAAAGATTCCTCTGCAATACATCTATTTATTTTATAAAATAATTACAAAACGAAAATATTTAACGAACTCAACAGAAAGAAAAGTTTTGTCGGAAAATTGGAAAAAAATTCATTAATTACATACGTCTGCGATCGTTGCTAATTTGCCGAGTGGTGGGGTAGTAAGCAAGAAGTGTACGGGATTTCGGTCACCATGCTACGGTGACGCGATCGTCGGTTGTATCCGGCGGTCTACCGACAGTAATGGGCGAAAAGTGCGTTTTATGCGTTTCCGATATTTTTCCTCGTTTTCAACACGTATGCACAATATATTACCATATATATATACGAGAGTATGCAAGTGTACTGCTAACAAAATGATTTACGTACATACATGTTACATTCATACATACTTCTGTTTAGTAGAACGCGCCAATCAGCAGAACGACCTAACTGCTCAACGATGCTGCATTGACCGCGCAGTTTAGTGACTATTTTTGAGCCAT
>JAHDVE020001835.1:0-29360 GCA_022606495.2 Halesus radiatus | reverse complement strand
ATGAAGAGCCCTCTGATGTGACGCTAATATAAAAAGCGTAAGTGTTCAATTTTTTGGCATAACTTATTGAAGTTCATAAACCTCATTGTAATATATTTTTAATCATTAAATATAATATTAAAAACTCTCAAAATGAAACATGAAGCCGAAAAGACATAAAAAAGAAAAAGATAACGTTAGCAACTAGGAATCGAACCCAGGTCCTCATGGTCTATCCGAGAGCTTGCGCTCTAATCCACTGTGCTATAGCTACCCCAATACCGTCATTTTTATCGGTATCATATTCGGTATCATATCGGTATCGATTTCTAAGAACTGTCAATATCATCATTAATTAATTCTCATATATGTTGGTGTCTGGTTTCGGTATTATTCTATATTTGGTGTTAATATATTTTTTTTATTTCAGATCTCTCTATGTAACGTATCCAGCGTTTTATTTGATTTCTTAATTTATTATTGTTGTGATTTTTGAAGGAGAGTGGGATTTTGCTGTAGTGTATAGTACCATAGCATAAGAGCGTTTTTGTTCAAATGTTGTTTGCGGTTGCTTGTTGGATATGTTTTGGCTCTGAGATCTAGTGTTTCTCATATGTATGTTTGTTGTTTATACGGGACAGGATCTGTAAACTCCTGCCGCACGTTTTAGAAGAAGAAGATGCTGGCCACTCCAACGCTTCAGAGCAAGTTAGGAAGGAAGGGGGAAGGGGGTGCCTTGAGGAAGGCAGTACTGTGTAAGGAAGGGGTGGTGAAGGTGTCGTGAGGAAAAGTCTTGAACGGTTTTCAGGCCGGGTGAAGATGCAGGGCGGAGTAGGCAGAAGAGGTCTTGATTCCGTGAGAATACTCTACTTTTTTAGAATTGCAACCGTCGCTTAAGTACTCCGGTGCGATACCGTGCTGAGAGGAGCCGGCGTATCGGGCAGTTTTTGCTCGTGAGTTTTTCGCGAGCTGCCATAGATTCTGTCAATCTTGGATCGACTTAACCAGAAAACTAGGGTGTGAACCTCGACCTCCTGCTTGGATTAAGCCTATTGCAATCTTCACCTATTTTTTATTAAAGAAGCCAAAATTATTACAAAAAATGACGTGGCCGTCAAAGTAGGACAGTTGATACTTTGCCGCCGAATTACAGAAAAATGCATTGTAAAAACATAAGTTGGGTAAGGTTATTCTATTCCGCGGATGCTAATGAACAGATCAGAAAAGATCGTTTATTTAGATCAGTCACCGCAGCCGCAGAAATCGCTTACAAAGACACATAATTTGGATAGAACAATAATTTTTGACAAGTTTTTTGTGGATCGCAAGGGCTCAGCCAATGGGGGCTCGCTTGGCTTTCGGGACCGTCGCCGGGAGCGACCGGGGAAGTGGCGGGGGTCGGGAAAATGCCCAGGTGTCAGGGTCGGGGAAATGCACCTTAGTGTCCAGTGGCGGGTAGGCACGAAAAACGGCATTCAGGGGCGTAGAAAAACGAAGACGATAACGTGCACTTTATCGGCTTCTTCTTCTCCACGCCCGGAACTCCGCTTATCGAGAGCCATATGAAATGAAAATGAAATTGGGCGTTGCACAAATCAACATTGTGCAGACATAGTTCGATATAGAGGTTTGTATCTACGTCGCGCCTCCATCGAAGATGCACGAACTCAATAGAGATTTGTATCTCGTCGCGTCTCTATCGAGTTGTTTGTACAGGTTTGATGTTATGCAAACGGAGGGTATTACGAACTTGATATCCACGTCTGGTACAGTTGTTATTTCTTGTTTTTTTTTGTATTTAAGAATGTAAAGTAGTATTGTTTTTTAGTATAATTGTGTTATTGACATAATTTTTAGATTTTTGAAGATTTCTTCAGTGAATTGAACGTTATGAATTGAACATTATGAATTGTCACTGTGAACAGAATAAAGCGGCGTTGACCTAGAAAGACAAAAGTAAAATATATAATTTCGTAACGCCATAGCTCATATAAAGTGTGCAATAATATTATGGACCATCCTATCTTACTCCAACTAAAAAACTACAAAATACCACCCAGAACAACTAGGTTTAACAACTCATTCCACATTAGCCGGACGCGCACAAATGATGGTGTCAGGGATCCAATCGGAAAAATGTGCGAGTTATTCAATCAAAATCAAACTTTGATGGATTCCGACATATTCTTTGATACTACATGCAGTACTTTTAAGAGAAAATTGAAAACTGTTTTCACATAAAAATATTAAACAAACAAACTTCAATGTGTTTAGACATTGTGTACTTTTTTATTATTTATTTGTACAACAATATTTTTAATTCAATAATTATTTTTTCCCTTTACATTCTTGTAAATATTATTTGTGTTTATTTTCCTACTGTTACTGTATTTAGGCATTGTGCACTTTTTCAATTTTTCAATACAATCTTAAATTCCTTAACTTGTCTAAATATTGTTTTTGATGTTTATTTATCTGTATTATATTAATCAGTGAGAAATAGCTAGGATGCAGGCGAGTTCTCCAGATATTGTTTATTGTTTTGATATTACTGTCTGTATCTGTATTTTCTCCTTAAGTAATAATAATAAAATTAAAAAAAATTGATGAAAATACGACAGTGCATTCATTTGCAACTCTGGTTTACTCACTTTTAAACGTTAATCATAGATTTAATAACAACACGTACAGATAAATCAGAATAAAGAAATTCTTGCTTGTGTAGTGGTGTACTGGAAGGATAAAAACATTGTGATTATTTACCCTTTAACGCTTGACGTTTGGATCATTGGATGGGAATAAACTCACCCGAGATACTAATCGCTGTCCGTCATTTTGTTACTTGTATCATCTTCTTTGATCTATAGCCACATCACATCCTTTATAATTACTTTCTTCCTTCTCTGCATGAGATACGTTTTCTCGTATAATGATTGGATATATTTTTTCCTTTGCTAATGTTATTGTGCTTTCCATATTAAATACACGTTTTTATCCCAACATATCCTTTTATCATAGACAATCGATATATATATTTTATATAGACCATAGGCTCCCAAACATTTTCCCCCGTAGACCCCTTTACCGTTCGTTTTTTGCCGTTCGAGCCTGTTTGTTCAAAACTTTGATACAATACTGAAAAACTGGTATTTATTCATTGCACGTTGCATTACTGCTGGATTAAAAACTTTTTTAAATTTACACACGAAGGTGCATGCATGGACGCGATTCGCTTTAAGTGCGGAGTAGGCTTGTCGAGCTAAACTTATTGCGGTGCTTTACAATGCGTGCAGTCTAATTGAACTCCGATCCGTGGATCACCATTTACATATCGTTGACCCCCTTTTTTTTCTCCCCGTCATGGACGACCTGTAAATCTATATGAACTCCCAGGAGTCCGTATGGACCACTTTAGGAGCCTATGCCATAGACCTTTTATTACGTCGGTTTGGAGTTACAGAAAAAAACAATAAAATATTAAACTCAACACACATTTAAATTAAAAGCCAACACGTACGACATGACCGCGACTTAATCAAATTCGAAGATTACGATAAAACGTCATGTCAACCAGTATGAAGCGAGCTCGCAATACTATCGGTGTTCAATACATACATTCAAACGTGCGTTCTTTAATGATTTGTCTATATGTTTATTGAGTTATATTGCATATATACAACCCCGATAAAATTATTATTTTAATTACTAATAAGTATGATAATAATGAAAAAAATTTAAATTTTAGCATGCATAATTTTTATCTACATATAAAATATTTTTAAATCATCAGGTGTCTTGCTTAGTTGGTAGTTCGCAAGTGCGAGGAAGTTGGACCAAGTTATTCCAGCCCATGAATACACCGCCGTGAAATTTACGACCAGCCCACTTCCCCAGAGGCCCCCACCTCCCCCTTTCCCCCCTTTGACCCATCCCACGTTCCTTCTCCTCCCCCCCCTTTCCGACATTCAATATTCATATTTGTTTATTAAGAGTGTTAGGTTTCCGCGGTGTGTTAACTCTGTGCTTTTATGTTAGCGTGTGCGTACACTTTACAGTACAGCCTGTGAATATACGCGCACTACGCAATGTATGCTTTTCGTGGAGCTTTCACGCTTTCGGGAACCCTGAAAGAATGTGCAAAGTCAATTGTGAAAAGGTGGATGTGTGTCAGAAGCGTATTGTGACATTTTAAAATTGTAATCTCATCTATTTTACTTCTTAAAATGCGAAAAAATTAAACAAACACGATCATTTTTTACGACTGTTTGTAGATTACATCAACGTGTTTCAAAGACAGTGTTTTCTGCAGTTAGATCACATTTTGTTTTAGTATCCATTATAATTCAGAAGAAGAAAAAGATGTCATTGAAACATGTTGACATAATCCAGGAGTACCGAACACTCATTCTGACGGAGATTTATTAATAATATATTCCTTTATTTATTCAGAAGTGCAACTTAAATATTGTAATAAAGTCCCATTACACTGATTGATATTAATAAAATTTGTGAGAAATCCTTTGTGTACACCACTGTTTATAAATATCAACATGTTTCGGAAGCGAAGCTTCCCTCATCAGGATATTATTATATTTTATTATTATACAAGTATACTGTATATCGTGGTGAGGAAAGCTTCGCTTTCGAAACATGTTGTTATTTATACATTAAAAAGAGTGTTAAATTAATTCTTATTAATTATCATAAAAAATAAGATTTCATATTTTTAAACGATCCAAATAAAGAACAGAAAAAAACAGTGTAAGAATAGACGAATTACAAACTTAAACAAAGATTAACGATCAACAACGGTTATAATACAAAATTAATAGATGTTTACAAAAATAACACAAGGGTATAAAAAATAGAATAAAAATCTAATATAAAGAAAGAAAAAAAAGTGAGTGCAAAAAATCTTTTTCACTTATTCGTTTTTCAGCATGCATCTCTTTCTGAAATTTAGTTCTCATTTTTTCATTAAACTTGGTAACAAGTTGTACATTTTTGGAATATAGTAATTCTAAGATTCTTTGACCGTATTAATTTAGGTATTTGGGTGGCAGAAGTCCATCGTTTGCAGTTACTTTTGTTTTATGAGGATGCACCACTATTTTGTTATATTTAAATTTACACGTATGCCGACTCACAATTTTAACTAACATTATAGCACAAACAGACAATAAGTTTACAGTACATCATGTCTTTGTTTATATTCATCTTTGTTTAAGAGTAGAATATTGTAAATTTTGAAATAAATTGATATTTATTTTTTGTTGAATGTTCCTATGTTCTTATTCCATTTCTTGTTTGGGATTCCGCGAATGACATAATATACTAGTCTATTACAAAAAAAAATAGTTCATAAAATCTGCTCACCGTAGTTCTGAGCCGTCTGTAAACATTTTGTATATGAATAACCCATTTAAAATTAGAATCAATTGTTGAGCCCAGATAAACATATTCTGAAACAAGTTCAATATCTTAATATGAGCATGGCTGTATTACATAATTACTATATTACAGAATCGACTTTGAAATTTTTAGCAGTCAAGCAATCGACTACTCGACACACTTAACTTTGCAAGCGGTTAAAGGTGGAACTAACGAACGAATTATTTGGATATACCGCCCTCTTTTCAAGTTTTTTTTTCTTATAAGCCCTCCCCTTTCAGGAAAAAATGATAATTTTATACACCACGAGAAAAGGTTTTTTTTTTCGTTCACGGTCAAATCTCTTTATTGTGAACGCTCGCCACACGTTTTGTTCCATTTCATAAATAGAATTACTTTTCAATAATTGAGATTATAAAATTTTTAGGGTCCCTTGTCTGAGCGGGGCTACGTTCCTCTGCACATTTAGATTACCAGCAAATGCCTTGACCTACGACAGTATTTTAAATGTCATTTATGGAATGCTTCAATTCAATATATTTGCTAAAAAATCAACATGTAGCCCCCCCCCCAATTTACAGGGTTAACAATTAAAATTTCGTATTTTTTAAGTTGGTAAAAAATGAATCTTTTTATTTATTTAATCACGATGTCTGTAAAATTTATTTTCACATTAATTCTTATATTTAGATTATTATTCATGAAAATTATGATAGTAATAATAATAAATTAATAACAATTACTTTGTTTAAACTACTGTTATAACAAAGTATTTTTTTTTTAAATTATGACTCCACTAAGTGAATACACAATTTTAGAAGGAAAAAGTAAATTTTATTTTTCATGCCTTTTTATTTCCTTGATTTTACAATAGTTATTATTTTTTTTTAAATTTCTAATATAAAATTATTATTTAATATTTTACATTTTTTTTATTTAACATTAAAAATTAATTACTAGCCTCATCTCTTATTGTTAATTAATTTTATAATTTGTCTATGCTTACGATTTTATTATTTTTCTATGTTGTCTATTCTTGTCATTATTTCCTAGCATACTTTCTATCCCGATGAGGGAAACTTCGCTTCCGAAACATATTGAAATTTATATATTAAATTGTGGTGAACATATTTTTTTTATTATTTACTTGATTAAAAATGACAGAACAAAGTAATTTTACATCAATTGAAGATGCTTATATTTATCACTTGTGTAAATCATTTTATTAATATTACGCCCGCAAAATATTGTGTATAAGTGCTGAAAACGAGGAAAAAACAGCTGGAACGCATAAACGCATTACAGCCGGCGGATCGCCGGCAACTACTGACGACCGCGCATCGTAGCACCGTGAGCGAAAACCTGCCCCCCTCTCGCTCACTATCGTCAAGTTATTAACGCACGCGCACATACGTATATATGAACTCTTTTTTTTTTAGATTTTTCACTAAACATTTTTTCTGTTTCGTTAAATACTTATATATTTTATTTATTTTATCCAATACATAAATGTATTGCTGAGGAACATCTAACATGTGAACTCTGTGTTTAGTACGACCGGTCAGTGGCGTCGTGAGTTCAATTCCTCGGCTGGCTAAGTCCTCCATTAGGACACAAGCATCATCTTCCGCTTACTTTAAAATATTGTTTCTCTTTAAAAAAAAGTATATTAACAGAGATTTTTTTATTATATGAATGCCGCATAAGAGTCCCAACTGCTCCCAACCGTCTGGAGCCAGTGAGACTATGGCATCCCCAATTGGGGAATGTTGTGAGACTGAAGGTATTGGGGAGGGGAAATAGCAAGGGAAGATGAAGGTGGGGAAATACCTGGATATTTAGATCTGGTCACAAAACACGGCTAAAAGCCATTTCAAACAACGTTTCAATTCTGAATGGTGGTCGTTCACCTGGGCGATACTGAGAGTATCTTTCACTCTGGAACTCTGGAAGAGATATTGAAATAATTATAGACAAGCCAAATCAGTTGACAGCACCGGCAAGGAAGTGATTCTAATAGTAATATAGTTGAAATTTTGTAAATTGATTTGTAGTCGTTATAAAAATTAATAGTATAATCAAACTGTATCCATAACAATTGAAAAAAAAACCTCGTTTTCAAATAAAAAAAAATAATTACTGTAATTTGACCATTGCATAAAGTTTGCGGTGTACCTTTAATATGTGTAATTTCCTCTGGTGTAATATCATCACGATGCAGTTAAAAATGTAGTACCTACTTTTATATGCAAAATTAATTAGATCTGATGGTATATACGCACAGTCAATTAAGTTTTTTTTTCAAGCGCCCAAACGATTAATTTAAAATACATTTTATTCTTCCAATTTTTGTTTGAACATTTATGAAACAGAAAAGACACAAAAGAGGTGACAGTCGCCTCTGAGACTCAAACCCTGAACCTCTCGGTTTATCCGAAACCTGTGCTCTAACAAATTGAGCTAATGCAACTCCTATGATCTGCGTCATTTTCATCGATATCATACTTCAATTTAAGAACTGCTCAATTAATTTCAATAGATTTTGGTTGCTACCTTTCTATATTAATTGCAAGATAATTCGCGAATTTATTTGTAATCTAGATAGTATCTCGGATATACCTACCTAATTTTTATTTATATGGGACATCTATTATAGACCTTTTCAATAAGCCGAGGAATAAGATTGAAATTTTATTGGATTTACATTGTAATATATATTTTTAATATTAACAAATCTCAAATGAAATATCAATTTTTATTTTCCAAGTCTTTTCCGTATGATAAAAAAAAACATTTTATGATAGTAGGACCATAAATGATGTCGAATTGGGTTAGAAAAAAAACATAGTTAAAAAAATCTAAACAATCTGACGCCAAGCATTATTATAGAAGCTATAAATTTCTTCGTTTCAGCAGATTTTTTTCAGGGACGATTAATAAAATAGTACCTGGTCGACAGTGAGTGTCTTTGAAGCCGCTATAAATAATATTTACGGCGATATCAGCCCCCGGCTCGCATAAACCCCACCCCGGCCAGCCAACTCTGAAGTCAAGGGTCCCGATAACTCCTGACTTCTGTTGGCTTTGACATTTTAGGGACAGGTTTACTTTTGCCATTGCTCATAACAGGCAAGGGGTGGTTTCTTTCAAGCACCGCAATGGTAATGTCCCAAATTTATTATTTATTACAATGAAAAGGATCTGGAATTGTTTAGCGGAAATACTTTCAATTGAAGTCCGAATAGAAATAAAAAAGAGTACTTGCATGAATGTCCGATTGAGCAGGTATATATTTTAATACGTAATCTTAACTTAATTTTTTTTTTGTTTAAAAATAATAATAACTAGATTGATTATTATTACACGTGACAGCTGTTTCTCCTTCCGAATGTATTAGCAAACCGTTATAAAATCACTTACAGACGAATTATTTTGACTATTTCCGTTTACGAGTAGGTACTTATAATAAAAATCTTTTAACAAATTGCTTTAATTTAAATTGCCAATTCCCTTCATTTCCGAAAAAAATGTAGGATATTATTAATGGTTATTACCTTGTAAAGTTATCTAATTAAGTATTATATTATATTGTTCAAATTTAACTAAATATTATTCTTTAATAATATTTAGTAAAATTTAAACAATCCAATCAATGCTGCATGACTCATTTTGTTAACAGTGGGAGTTACGGTACCATTTCAATATTTTCGTACGACTCAAAAGTACGACTCAATTGAATGACGCCTCGATTAAGAGCCGCCACATATTAATAGACAACTCCCAGTTCATGACCTCATACCCCAGTTCATACAACTTCCAGCTCCTACGGCTCCCAGCTCACAGCGTAAAGGTTTAGGTACAAAACGTCCAGATGCCAGATTATCAGGCGCCGTTCTCGTACTATACAATGCCTACACACATGTAAATGCGATATTTTTTTCTCATCTCTACACACGAATGTATGAACCCTACAAAAAAAATCTTTAAGATATATCTTATCGCCAAATACAAATTACGAGTACAAGTACCATGGTCGTTGGCAAAATTTTGCATTGTAGTTAGACACGTATACGATGATTTTATATGAACAAATTAGACCAAAAGATCTAATTTAAAGATGCGTCATCGAACAGCTGAGATATGTTTATCATTTTAGATAAATAAACAACCTTTCTTAAGTGGTTCCAAGGTTTGTCAAAAACAGTCACAGTTCAATTGAGCCGTGGTACGGTTTACCAGAAGTCGTACGCCCACAGCTCATCAAAATGAGCCGGCACAAATGAACGGCTCGTTTATGAAAGATTCATCGCTACATTAAAGTGGGGCCATTGGTGTTTCCAAATTAGTTTTAGAAAAAAACAGGGGTTTTCCCGGCATAATTTTACAAACTTGTATTATGGTCTATAATAAAATTGAACCGGGTTTAAAAATATCTAGGAGTGGCGGACGAATTATATTCTTTTGATGAATTATTAAACTAGCTTTAGGATTATTCAAATTATCATTAACTTCAAACTGTTCTAAAAGGTTTAGTTTGCGTATTGTGTCTTGTATGGGCGACGGAGTTGGCTTATTATTGTCGAGTTATAAGCGTGTGATTTTTGTTTTTGGAAGTATTTGGAAAATTGTGACTCTATTTTTTTAAAAAGATCTCATGTATTTTTGAAACCTACTATTAAAAAAATACTAAAATTTAAAAAACATCTACTAGATCTCAGAGTCAACTTATACATCAAGAAACTACGAATACAACATTTGGACAACAAAATTGTCATACTATGGTACTAAACTATTCAACGAAATCCCGGAGATCGAAAATACGGAGATCTAAAATTGAAAATATATTAACACCAAATACAGAATCACACCGAAACCACTCAACTGCACTTAAAAGACCCCACCTTAGAATTGTTTTATTTTTTTCATCAATCACAATAATTTAATATAATGTAATTTAATATCTTGTAAATGAAATCCCCAGCACGGGAAATCCCAGTGAGGATATTATTATTTGTATTTTAAAAAGGAGATCATAAAACATTATTATTAAAAGACCGACCAGTTTGTCCAACATATACAGCGTTGATTTTGTTACACTGGAGTTTATAAATTCAGCTATTTTTTAGTTTGGTAATTTACGCTTTGATCCTAACAAAATGTTCGTGGAAACCAACTGTTTTATATTTAACGATAAATTTATAAACAATTATTACACACTTGTCAATCGATGTTTTATGTAGTTTATACCTCGACCATGTAGTTTATACCTCGTAATTCGTACTGAGATTGTTCAGGTTAAGTGGAAAATATTTCTCGTACCTGAAACCTGTTTCGGTCTACTCTCGTTTTTATATTTCTGTCTAGACTGAAGACTACGCAATCGGATTGTTTATCGGTACATTTCTGACAGCGAGTTAATATTGTCAATATTAATATTAACGAGTTCGCACTCAATACTTGGTATTCGTCTTTGAATGGTTATTCAAAATTGACCGACTGACTACTGTGATCGATTACCACTTCTACAAAAATAAACACAATTTCATTTTCATGATCACGAACACTGCAGGTCTGTTCGCGCAATATGAATTATTATACCATATGTATTACTGCGGTAGACATTCTCGGTACATAATTGAAACGTTGCTCTAAATGGCTTTAGTCGTATTTAGTGACCAGATTTGAATAGCCAGATTTATTTGTACAGTAACTCCACACAGGAGACCCTGAGGGAAATAATTTCCTCAAGGCCTATATCATCTTTGGGGATGCTGTATGGAGGGTCTTTTAGACGATAGGAAGGAGTAAACTTGGGTCTTGAAGAGGCCCATGTTGTAGGATGGAGGAAATACAGAGGCCGGCAGATCATTCCACAGCCGAGCTGTTGAACACAAGAACGAGTCGTAGAACGACCTGTTCTTATGTGACAAATGCCAACCGTGTGCAAGTGTTTCCCGACTATGCATCGGCGCCGAAGAGATCAATGACGCTAGTTCCTCAGAGCATCTTCCATTAAAATACCGCTAGAATAAGGATACCATTCACACCTGACGTCTGTGCTCCAAATATTGCATTCCGTTTGTTAAGATAGGCGAATCTATCAAACGGACTGCCCGTTTCTGCACAAAGTCAAGGGTTTTTTTCAGATATTTTGGGGCTCCCGACCAGAGGTGGCTGCAAAATTCTATAGTGAGACGAACTAGTGATTTGTACATGGTCAGCAGTTTTGTACTATTAAAGTATCTGCAGGCTCTGTAAAGTACGCCCAGCTTCTGATAGGCTAACTGTACTCTGGCTTCGATGGAGCCCCCATACCTGAGTTGGTCACTTAGGGTTACACGAAAATTCTACAGTGAGGCGAACTAGTGATTTGTACATGGTCAGCAGTTTTGTACTATTAAAGTATCTGCAGACTCTGTACAGTACGCCCAGCTTCTGATAGGCTAACTGTACTCTGGCTTCGATGGAGCCCCCATACCTGAGTTGGTCACTTAGGGTTACACCAAGCATATAAATGGAGGGCTTGTTGGGAAGATTGCTTCCATTAAAGAAGACTATACTGTTATTTCGAGCCCTTTTATACGTAATATTTTACTAACTTATTCTTCATATCTCCTACCCATCACACTCCGTTCAACCTCACAGCATACCCGAATTGCGAATGCCATATTCCCGCTAGCTCCAGAGACGCTTATCTAAGCATATTCATATTTAAAAAATCAGTAATAATTGAAAAATAATAAAAATAAAAATAATAATTATTATTATTCTGAATTAGCCAATCATATTTTAGAAAACAATCATTCTTTTGATATAAATAAAGGTTTAAAATTTTTACATACATGTACAATCGGTTCACAATTAGAGAAATTTGAAATTTTAGAAATGAGAATAAGCGTTAAAGGAAAATTAAATTTAAGTATCCATTTAAGTGTCCATTCTTACATTATTATGTTCTATGTTTATCATTTGTTTATACTTGAGATTATTGTTTTAACAAAACGAAACATGTTGGTATGTGTATATTAATAAAGTGGGGAATACAAAGTAATTTTAAATTCATTTATTAATTGCAAAATAATTTACTGTTAGAAGACAATTAGAGGATACAAAAATGTACGTAAAAAAACATCTCTTCATTTACGAGATAAAAGCAGATGAAATGGAACACCCGCATGAATAAACCGTTGATTGATTCAAATAAATCATTTCGACTGAAAAAGCTTATTTACTGACCCCTTCCAAAAATTTTCCTTTCAATATAAATTTACTACTATTGACAAAACAATTCGTGTTTTAGTATTTGACACCTTGAATCAATGCTCTGTTTTTACGACGCATAAAATCCTCTCAAAACCATTTACTAGACAAGAGACTTAGCCATTTTATGACATGTGATTAAAGCCAGTTGTAAAAGCAGTCAATGTCGGAAATGCTGTTAATACATATTTTTATACTCCCCAATAAAATCACTGGGGTAGTATACATGCCATTGGGATTGATTGTGTATTGTACAAATTATGAATGCGGACGTAATAACACATTTTTAGTTTAAAAAAACAGTTTTTGGAGCTTTTTGGCAAGGTAAAATTATTTTTACAAACCCAAAAACAAAATTACAATCAGTGTTTAGTAAATTTTACAGTAAGTATAAGAAAATACGAATAGAAATAATTATCTATCTATATATATACAAATACGAAGATTTGGTATACTGCTGTGGTAGGTAAAAACACAGTATATTCCTAGAGACTGTCAAGGAAGATACTCTGTTTTTTCCTTACCATGGTAGTATAAACCACCTCACTAGGCTAAGCCTGTTCCGAGGTAGTAGAAATTAAGGTAATTATTTCCAGTTGGGAATCAGTTGAAAAACTCTTTAGATTATTTTTCTTTTTTTTTGTCAATTATGAGTTTTTCGATTGAGTCCCAACTGGAAATATTTACCGAAATTTTAAGAAATTTTAAGAAATTTAATATTGTTATGAGGAATTTAATATTGTCATGATAATTATTTTGGTGGAAAGTAATTATGTATTATTTTAATAAAAACATAATTTATAATTGCGTCATTATATTATGTATAATAAACTCGCATTTTTCATTATCGACAGTATTCGTATATTATTATTAAGTTCGTTCTAAAGGATCGATTCGCTAATTGAAAGTCGGAAGGATTATCTTTGAAATATTTCCACAGATGTCAGTCACCACTGCCAAAAATGGACAATTTATGAAAAAGTATAAAAACAGAGTTGCAATAATGATTAAAAGATAATTTTAATATATATATATTGAAAAAAAAAAATTATTTGCGGTAATTCTCTATGTAATCCAGCTTATGTAAACAAAAAAGTCTAAAATATTGTAATATTGGCCTATATAGGGTTCATTTTTGGGTGATTTGCGCTGCTTACGTGATGCATCCCATGAGATAAAGCTACAAAAATGCCATCTCGAGGAAGATAGTTTTTTAACATTACTGGAACCCAGTCAGGTTGCAATTGAAAAAAATAATGTTTAAAATGGAAAAATATATACATATAATATTACCTAAAAAAAATTGTAAAATTTATGGAATATTTTGACAGAATTATTACAACTGAAAATTTTACACTAGCTAGGGAGCCTCGAAATAAGACTCTTAGCCAATTTTTTGCCAAATTGTTTTTAAAATCTTTTATTGAAAATAATGGTGTTGCTACTAGGAATAAAGCCTTCTCATAAGTAACCTTCAGTTATTAATTAAAAAAAAAAACACATTTGTATGTAAAATACATTCAAATTATGATAATACTGTTCAACAGCAATTCAGCAATTCGTAAAATGCTGGAGTTTTTTCTATGGTGTTCATATTATCAATGACAGTGGTTGAGAAACTCAACTCCTTCCCAGTTCGACTCATTCACGCATAGTTTTCACTGATCCCCGCTCGTCAAGTATCAATCACCCGAAGTTGGACGTTGTTTAGGCGGTTCCAAAGGCAGTAGAGGGTAGACAATTCGCACCCTCCCTTCACCCAAGAGTAAGGTTAAGTCTCTGTTAATGAGTGTGAATGATCTTCGATAATATCTGACGAAGATGGACGTCATTAATTACAGTGTTTACTGTAATAGAATGATTTAGATTGAACAACATTGAACATTCCATTAAAATCTTAACCTTTACATTTAATTGCGATTTTGTTAGGTATTAAAGGTTTTTGTAAAATAGGTATTTTTAATACTTTAATAATTTGAAGGCATTTAATATCCTGCCACACCTTTTGAAGCCTTGTGGAACCAGGATATAGATGAAAAACTAAAGGAAGTAGGCTATGGTAAGGAGAAGAATTACAGGTTGAATGACAATGTTGAAAATAGCTTAGTACACAACTGTTGATCCTAAACAAATCGCAAGTAGGCCCCACTGTAGAATTTGGCAGCCACCTCTGGTCGGGAGCCCCAGAATATCTGAAAATCCTTGATTCTGCAGAAACGGGCGGTCCGTTTGATAGATTTATTTTCGGTACCATAAAAATTGAAATTGAGAGAAGGGAAATATAATTATATAAATAAGTCATCTCAACGTGACCTACTCACAGTTTGAAAATGGCCCTGAACGCCGAAACAGCTGTCACAATAATAAAAATAGCTAACATACTTCCAGAACTTAATAATAATATTAAATAAATTATATCTAAAGTAATTTTACCTTATAGTCCTATTCTACATACTTTTCCTGTGAACTGCTAAGTTCTTCCCGAAAAATCCCTAATTACTCCTCCCCTCTTGGACGCCTTCCACTCGAACACAAATATTTATGTGTCATTATTTTACATCTTCTGTTATTTTTTTTTAATTCATATAAAACTTTATACAAAGATTTAAGGCAAAAAGTCCCGATAAACTACTTTTTACTATTAATTGATAAACTAAAGTTCTTAAAAACTTAAGACAAGATTTTTGTGCATAGCGCAAAGGGTAACAATTATTTTTTTAAACAATACTTCATCCAGCTCGAGGCCCTGAAGATAAATGTCGCCGACAGGACTATAAGCTACGTCGGCTTATCGCAAGCCGACGTAGCTCAACGGTAGAGCATCTGACCGGACATCTGAAGGGTGCAGGTTCGAGTCCTGTTGGCGACATTTATCTTTGCTAGGAAAGGTTTTTTTTCAATTTGGATGAGTGTTTCAGGCTAATAATTATTGTTTATAAAAAAAAATAATTGTTACTTTTTACTAGTTTGTTTAATGGGAGTTTATTTTTAAACCTTATACTAAATTTACAGTTAACGTTAAGTTACAATTTAAATATGTATATAAAATAAAAATATATGTAACAAACTTATAACATAAATTTAAAAAAAAAACTTTTAAAAATTAAAAAAAACAAAAGGCAACATACATGATAATAATAAATCGTACATAAAATAATATTTCAAAATTATCTAATACAAATAGTTTCTTTCAGATAGCCAAGTTGTTAATATATTTATCAACCTTTTTTTTTTAAATTTCATCAGGTAACACATTTAAAACAACAGCTAGGAATCATGTGATCAGTTTTAATATTGTCCTGGTGAAGGAGGGGTACTTCCGAAACCAGTAAATCGATATACTTTTTGATGAAAAAAAAAGATCATTAAGTTTAGTCGTTCCTCTTAAAAGAAACCCGGATTTAAACCCGCAATGTTGACACAAAACCAAGGAACCTACCACTATACCACGCAGGTTTTCAAACAAGATATTCTATAGATATATTGAGTTCAACATAAATTATAGCTGAATGATAAAATTCGAATGGTTTTGCATGCGACACCGATCCAAATGCAAATGCTAAAATCATTTCGAGCTTAAATGGCCGAGGGCCGGATGCATAATTCATGGCATCAGTTTTTGCAGGAAAAGCTGTTTTTTTGTCGGATTTATTTCTATCCATTCTTTATGTGCACGGCGTTTATCTGAAAATATGGCAATATATTCGATTTTCATTGAAACTGATGCACTATTAAAAAACGGTGACCGGATAATTCAATACACGTATGCATCGGTACACTTTGTAAAAATGATATAAAGTCATTAAAGCAAGAAAAAAAAACTAGCTCGATAACCTAACTAATTAATAATTATAATTTCATCAATAGATTGGTATTCAATTTGTGGCTTCATTATTAATAAATTAATTAAATAAATTACTTTGTGTTCACCACTTTATTAATATAAAAATTATATACTTTATTATATTTATTAGTATTCTATATATTCCTGATGAAGAAAGCATCGCTTTCAAAACATTTTGATATCTGTGTATATTATTAAATTGGTGAATACAAAATAATGTTTTAATTAATTTGTTGATTAATAATTGTTTTTTTAATTTTTACTAATATTTATATTTATTTATTTTAAAAAAACTAACCTTTGATTAGGTTAGGTTAGATCCTAAAGGTATATAAGTATAGTCAACGTTCCTTACAAAATCAGTCTGAAAAGTTGTTCCCGCGCGTGAAGTAGGAAGAGGGGTGAAGCGGCTGTCGATGTCGACCGAATCCTTCCGACCGCGAATTAATTTAACGGACGGAATGCACCGTTGGCCGCGCCTCTCCATACAACCTTTTCTACTCGTCAAAAATATGTATGACTTCTGTCACAAGCGGGGCTCTTTAAGCTATATAAGATTTTCGGCGCACGAGTGAGCCGTACGCATACAGGGCACCTATGATGCCTCCCAAGGGTGTGCTTTCCACGTCTAAGAGGTTAAAAAGAATTCGTTTCATCTTACATTAAAATAACGAAATTAAAATGTGTAAAATTGTAACGTATTTATGCATTTATTTAGGTAATCACTCTAGTCTATTAAGTGAAAAGTAATTTTATTTTTTATAGAATAAAAAAAAAAAAGTTTTAAGTTTGAGAGATTTTTAAGTCTTTCTGTCGGGTACGTCCTGTTCCTGTATTGTTGTAGTAAGTTTGAGAGAGTTTTCAGTATGTCTGTCAGGTACGTCCTGTTTCACCTTGTATTGTAGTAAGTTTGAGAGATTTAGTACATCTGCCGGGTACGTCCTATTACACCCTGTATTCTAGTAAGTTTGAGAGATTTTTCAATATCAATATGTCAGGTACATCCTGTCACACCCTGTATTATAGTAAGTTTAAGAGATTTAGTACATCTGCCGGGTACGTCCTATTACACGATGTATTGAGGTAAGTTTGAGAGATTTTTAAGTAAAGGGTTAAAACCGCTGCCACCCCGAGACCGTAAATCTTCTTTTAAGTTCTCAGTTTCTCACAGTATCCTTTCTTTTTCCTAATTCGAAGTGCCCGTAACAAAAAAAGCAAAAAGAATTAGAAGATTAAATCATAGATGATCTGGATAACGCATAAGGTGGAACTTTTCTCAGACATGAACTGTAACATGGTACAACGGGGCAGGAGCGGACTTAATAAATTAAAAATTTGAACGAAACCCCTTCGAGGTCCTTCGATTTATATCGTTCATAAATAAAATAATTATTTATTTAACTTAATAAAGTAGGTACATGTGTGCAACGGTTACATGTGTTCAAACATAAACAATTGCAATTTAGGTGACGTTCTCCGATTAAAAATTATAGATTTCAAAGTTAAAAATTAAAAAAAATGAATAAAAAATTACTTTGTAATCACCACTTCATTAATATACACATATGAACAGAACTGTAAGCACAGGGCTCTTCCAATTAAGGCAAATTAAAGCAGTGTGGAGAAACTTGCCAACAGAGGCGACTAAATTGTTGGTTAATTCGTACGTTGTTTCACGTCTAGATTATTGCAATGGAATATATGCAAGCCTCCCCAACTATCAAATTAACAAATTACAATCCGTTTTTAACGCTGCGGCAAGACTAATTACAGGCGTATCTAAATACTCCCACATTTCAAAACATCTAAAAAACCTGCACTGGCTCAAATGTCCTGAAAGAATTCAGTTCAAGCTTTCCTGGATGGTATTTAAATCAATTAACGGGATGGCCCGAATAAACAAATAATTTTATTATTCGTAAATGTAAATAATTATTATCAAAAAAAATCTCAAATAAAATCATGTTTCAAATAAGCACCTATTCTTCTTTTGTCAATAACCTTCTGATGTATATAATATCAATGAAAAATAGGATTTAAACAGTAACTTCAATGTCATGCAATGTGCAGTGTTTTCTAATATATGTGTCCTGTGCGTGCAGCCATCATTAGTCAAGTCATACCATCTCAGCCCAAAACATTGTAATTTAATTTAGTTTTAATCTGGAGTGCCCTACCAGGTAAGTATGTTTTCTGTATAAGTACATAATAAGATAAACCCTAGCAAGTAGTATTTGTACAGCGCCCCTGAGGTGATTTTTCACAAAAACGGCGCTATATAAATCGTCCAAGTATTATTATTATTATTATTATTATATCAACATGTTTCGAAAGCGAAGTATTCCTTATCAGGACATACAGAATATTAAAAAAAAATAATAATGTCAAGTATAGAAAAATAGTACACATAGAACACAATAATGTAAGTATAGAAAAAAAATGATTAAAGTTCTTAAGTAATTATTCAAAAATGTTAATAAAAAAATATTATAAAACATTGAATAACAAATTATATTATTAATATTAACATGAAAATAAATTCAAGAGGCAGCTAAAAAAATTTATATTTAACTGACAATTAACACCTTTTCTACTGTCTAAAAGTTCAAATATGTATAATTGTAAACCGGTTGTATTTCTATGTAAAATAGTGATTAGAAAATATGTTTTGATTAATTTATTAATAGTAATGCCACAAAGTGAATACCAATCTTTTGAAGAAATTATAATAAAGTATATAATTCAACCATTCTCTAAGAACACCTATTTTAAAACTGACGTATCTTAAGAAATTATATTGAATTCTTTCAATCGTCTGTGAAAAAACATCGTAATTTGAATTGACATAAGTGTTCTTGTCATTTGCCTTCCTTCCACGTGCCAATTTTCCCATTACTAGGAGGTTCTCACGTATCCAAAGCCATTATACTCATTAGTTCGTCTCGTTTGCAGATAATCTCTGCCTTTTAACCCCTGTTCAACTAAAAAACAGAGATAATATCGAAATTTTAATCCCCTTTGGCCGTGTTGCATCCCCGGAACGAATATTTATCTGTATTTTCATTTGAATATATACATTTTTTTCTAAATCTTCATATGAAGCGGTACCGGATATACTAATTTTTATTTTGTCATCTTCAAGACTCATCCGGTCCAGTCCGTCCCAGTAAATACAGATGGTGTGTGAGTGCTCATCGCAGAATCCGTAATATAGAAGGAATAGAAGATATGTCTAGCTATTCGAGGGTATTAAAGAAGATTAAGCGTCGAAATACTATTTCAATGCTTTTAATGGCATAAATGGAATTAGTTTCGACGACTTGCGTTTATATTCTGATTGAGTCTTTCATTAATCTCTCCTTTATCTGCAAATTAAATTATCGATTATTGATGTAAAATGTGTAAAACATATTTTCTGTATACCGTCGTTTAATATATATAAATATCAAAATGTGTCAGAAGCGAAGCTTCCCCCATCAGGATACATAGTATACTAAGAAAACATGACGATTATAGACAAATAATAATCATGAGAAAATAATGATGTAAGAATAAACAATAAATGAATTAAAATTTACTTTATAAGTTGAGGAAAGCTTCGCCATCGAAACATGTTGATATGTATATATTAATAAAGTGGTGATTTCTAATTCGGTAGTTTTTAATTCGTTTTTTAATAATGACGCCACAAAGTGAATACCAATATTTTGTAGAAATTATAAAAATGAACATATTACAATCAAAGAAAATTTTACAATAAGTGATAAATAAAAATGTTAAAATAATTATGAATATTCAATAATAAATTAATATAATACATTTAAATTTATTAATATTATTTTTTTAATAAAATAAAATAATCAATTCTGATGAGGGTAGCTTCGCTTCCTAAACATACATATATTTATATATTAAATAGTGGTGTACACAAAATATTTCTTATTAATTTTATTAATGATGACACCATAGAGTAATTGTACATTTATTGAAGAGATTTTTGATGTTTTTAAGTTTAAAACAGTTTAAAATTGGTTTCTATCTTTCAAAACTACAAATACAATTGTATGTTTAGCTAAACGCCATAATAAATTTGCTTTCACTTGAATATACTAAAGGAAAAAAAAAATCAGAAATGTACAAGAATCAATAAATTCTCGACAAAACGTGGAGGAGCCGTGACCAGAAAGGGCAGGTTGTTTCGAGGAATTGCAACGTTTTATCAAAATTTCACAGTTAATATTCAAGTTCTGTTATTATTACATTATGGTCCAGTTATTTCACAGTTATTGAATCATAACAGAACTTGAATTGAACTTTCACAGAACTTATCTTTATCTGTATTTATTTTATTACAAATAATATTTCAGGTTAGAATCCCACATACTCGTTTACCACGTTTTTTAAAAAAACAGTTTATTTTGCAAACATTGCTTTTATATTAATCGTGGAATTGTACGTTTCATCTGATTACCGATGACAAAGTCGTTCATCTGGCAAAGCAAGCAATATTTCAAATAATCAACGATAAAATTTAATAACGTTTCCGAGCATTAGAGCGTAACCTACATTTTATAAAAAAAAAACCATATGACGCCATTCATATATTTCGTAATAGCATTTCCACATTGGCACGATTTCACTGAAATTGCGCCGAACGCCAACAAGTCCGGATTTTCATTTCAGCACATTAGAAAGAGAATCTCTAAGAATTCATAATTCATAATTTATAATTTATTTTTAATCCTAAATATTACTAAAAATATACCTTACCAAATGTAATTCTTCTGGGGTATGCCACAATTAAAAAAAAAAACACTAAAACAAAACGCTATTATTTGTTTTTGTGTTTATTTCGTAGAACTCAATTTTTTTTTAAAAATTAATCTTAATCAAATTTTATAATGTTGTTATTAAGTTCAGGAAGTATTTTTAGTCTTTATTACTGTGACTTGTGATTCGGCGTTCGAATGATCCTAATATAAAATTAATTAGTATGGAAAATTACTTATTCACCACTTCTTAGTATGTTCACATTGTCAAAACAATGCAACACATTTAAATAAATCAATTAAGAAAGAAATTATCATTTAAATACGGGGAAACATATCATCAATTTAAAAAACTCACAGAATAGAGAATTTTAATTATTTTATAAATAAATCAGTATTACTGATAATAAACCATTATTTTAAAAAACAAGTCCAAATTAGAATTGGGTGGGAGTAAATAAAATCATATAAATAAGTCGACATGATGTGGATTAACCGCAGTTTGAAAATAACGCCAAAATAGCTGTCAAAATAATAAAAAACTAAAAATACTTGCAGAACTTAATAATAATATTAGTAAATTTGATTTACATTAAATAAAAAAAAATAAAAAAAAAACAAACAAAAGAAAATGACTAGACAGCCAATACTCAAAAGCTGCTAAACGCCACGTAATAAATAAATAATATAATATATTTTTTAATTTTCTTATAAGACAGATGAACAACCCTCGGTTACGAATAACTTGACAATATTTGAAAATCTTCTACTACCATCATAGCAAGCGGAAGATGTTGCTTGTGGGTCGTAATGCAGAACTTAGCCAGCCGAGGAATTGAACTCACGACGCCTGCGTGAGACTCAGACGCGATGCCAACTCAGCCACTGACCGGTCAAATAAAATATATTAATTCGTAATACAAGCAATACTAGTAATGATTTATCCATAATTTATTTACGGGTCACAGAAATGTCATTTCCTGAGAAAAATTAGAATTTTATTTTTTTTACAGATCTCAACCATATGGAGCCAGTGAGACTATGGCATACCCGATTGGGATATATTGCGAGGACGCTCATCGTCATTAACATCTTCTCGGCCTTCTGTAAAGCGCTTGTACCACTTATAAACACTTTTTTGAGACAAGGTTGACTCGTCGAATTCCACAGTCAACATTTTAAGTGCGTTGGAGCACTTTAATCCATTTTTCACGCAAAATGTAATACATATTCTTTGATCCATTTTTTTCAAAAGAAAAAAATCGAAGAACACACAAAAACGTGACTAACATACGCAAAAAATTAAAATTCACCCTTTCTTTTGAACAAACCTCGAATATGAAGGTTTTAAACCTAGATATGTATATAAGTTTATAATATCAATAAATACAAAAAACTTAAACCCTACAGTATGTAAAATCAGCACATAAAATAAAAGTTTTCCACCAAAATTATATATATATACACCATAGTTTATTGCAAAAATTGTACCAGTCTGAAGATAGCCGCAATAGACTGAAACCGGCCAGGAAAAAAATGAAAAGTGGAGAAAAGTATAATCGTTTTAATAAATTAATAAAATAGAATTTCACCGCGAATTCTCAGTATAAAAAGTGGATATATTAAATCTATTTTAATGTACAAGTAATGAATGAAAATTTTCTGATTCCGAGCGGTTTAATTATTGTTTCCATAATAGGAACATAATCGGTTTGAGTGCTGTATAAACCGGTCAAAGAGATAAAACTATGGGCAGTAATCGATTTGAAAATTGGCCACTTAAAGAAATTCTTTATGAAACATGTTCTCCATTATGCAACTATTCAAAACTACATCTATATATATATATATTGTCTTGTGGTATATATATGGGGCACTGAACGGGCTGGCACCATCATACTTGACTGATCTCTGCGTGAGGGACAATCTTACTCAGAGACAACTCACGCTCAGGTCGGCCAAGTCTGATGCGTCGAACAGACTGTTTGAACCGTCTCGCACGAATGCTGCTAAATTTGGGGACCGAGCTTTCAATGTACTGGTCCCACATTCTTGGAATGACCTTTCATTTGGTTTAAGGGCAGAAAGCAATTTTGTAACCTTTAAGAAAAGTCTAAAAACTTATCTATTTAAAAGGGGGTACAAACTTTAACAAGATGTAAAGCACCCTTGAGGTGATTTCAGTCATTAAACAGCGTTTAGATAAAAAAAATATCAATTTTTATTTACGTTATTACATTTTTAGCCGGTAATTTGTACCGCCATTTTTCCTGCAATGAAACGTCGACAAAATACCATCTCGATTGTAATTGAGTTCTCTGGCGAGTTGCAGTAGAGATGCATCAATTTGTGCTCCGACGCCCGCCTCGACTCTATAATTGAATCTGCGAGATGTTGACGGCAGGAGAATTATTGACTATTGCGCTTAGACTGTATATTGACAGAAGATATCGGGAAATTATATTCAGGTTCATAGTTCGCGTTGCTTAATTGTCAGAATTATTGACTATTGCGCTTACATTGCATATTGACAGAAGATATCAGGAAATTATATGCACGTCCATAGTTCGAGTTGCTTAATTATCAGAATTATTGACAATTGCGTTTACATTGCTTATTGACAGAAGATATCGGGAAATTATATGCACGTTCATAGTTCGAGTTGCTTAATTATCAGAATTATTGACTATTGCCCTTAGATTGCATATTGACACAAGATATCAGGAAATTATATGCACGTCCATAGTTCGAGTTGCTTAATTATCAGAATTATTGACAATTGCTTTTACATTGCTTATTGACAGAAAATATCGGGAAATTATATGCATGTCCATAGTTCGAGTTGCTTAATTATCAGAATTATTGACAATTGCGTTTACATTGCTTATTGACAGAAGATATCGGGAAATTATATGCACGTCCATAGTTCGAGTTACTTAATTATTCGAATTATTGGCTATTGCACTTAGTTTTCATATTAACAGAAGATATTGGGAAATTATTTCCACGTTCATACTTCGAGTTGCTTAATTATCAGCATCTACCTATTGGTTATCAGACATATTATATTGACAAAATAATCGAGAAATTACGATATTATTCATAAGCGATTTAGTTTATCGCTTCCAAAGTTAAAAATTTAGCCAAGCATATGTGTGTATTGGTGCATATGTATGTATTTATGACAGAGTTGATTGAATTTTAATATTAGAAAAGTGAAAAGTGCGTCTTTTAAATTAGATTTAAATGATTTCCATCAGGGTCTATGTCATTTTTGACACAGAGGCCGGATAATCGTTCCACAGCCGAGCTGTTGAACTCCGGAATGAGTCGTGGGAACGACCCGTTCTCATGTGACAAATGTCAACCGCTTACAAATTTGGGTGCTTATTGGTGTGTAATATATATATTGCGCGTATTGATATAACAGTACATTTGAAATATACTGATGCATTAAAAAACATGTGAGTATAATATTGGTATCTTTCTATCGATCCAGGACTTCTTCAGATATATTTATTTAGTCGATTATTGGTGAACCTCATCCGTTCAAAGTTCGAAGTTCTCTTTAGTTTATCCGTCCATTGTATTTGAGGGCGTCCTATCTTCTTTTTCGCAACCATTTGAAATTCAATAGTCATTCGTAATTCGCGCTATGTGTTCCGAATTACTTGGGTGTGGAGACTGTGACAGTATTGTTAACTACCGTGGCTTTTTCTCGACTCTTTTCATACCCTTTATGTGATGGAATTTTTGTCACAACATTCTTTGTAATTGCTTGAATATCTACTCTTTCGCCTCAGGACTTCTCCGATTCCATTCTACAAGCTTTTTATATCTGTCTAATGCATGAGGTATGAGAAACTGTTATCGATTTTTATTATTCTGTGGTATATTTAAATCAATTTCTAACCTTTGGACTATGTAGTATTTCCTGATGGTCTTAAAATTATAAATGAAAAGAATTCTGTAAATGAATTTTGAGAATGTGCAAATTTGACAATAAAAAGTAATTAGTGGAATGTGTGTTTTAATTAACAATTAGTGAGACTAATAACTCAAGGTGTGAGCAAATATCAAAGATGAATTTGCTAACAATTAGATAACCACCCAGTTTTTTCTTATACTGTATTATCAGGGGATAATTATAAATCTATATTAAAAAAAGCATCGCCTCAATAAGTTAAATAGGGCACCATGCTATCATTAAGGTAACAGTTATATTGAAGCTTAAGAGAGCGGGTAAATCGGAAAATTCTACATACTAGTTCACAAAACCCTTGTCTGGATATCCAATGGCCACCTTGAATAAGTTGCTGTCCATGTGGAGCACTCCCTCATGTAACGCTTTCGAACAGAAACTGGCGATCTTGTCAAAAGCTACCGGAACATTCTCTAGTCCGAGCAGCTATTATTGATTTTTAAATAAGATTAATCTGAACTTTACGAACGAAGTACAACAATGCTTCGGATCAAGTAATACTTTCCGTCGCAGTGCAGATCTGCTGTTGGAAGGAAAAACGATTTTCTATAAACATAGGTCACAGGATTAGAGGGTCATATTTCCTTTGAATACCCCGTTAACAAGGTAATTAATTGGCTGTTTGATTTTGGACACATTGTTTTTTAATCATTGTAGAAAATAATCTTAACATAACCTAAATGAAACATGAAAACAGAAAAAAAACGACAGAAAATAAAATGATTTCAGTCACATCTGGGACAATTTTCTACAATGATTAAATTTTAAAATGAGGTTTAAATCTCAATGAAAATAATTAATAATTAAAAATTGAACATTGTCTTTTGTTAATAAAAAGTGAAAATATCTTTGGTAGGTACTATTACCGACTTATTATTAAAAATTTATTTTCAATGAATTATTTAACGAACGAAATCGATTTAACTTACGTAAGCCTAAATAGATACGGAAAGAAAGGGTTCATTTAGGTTTTATATCCCGACCGTGAAAATAAAAAATAATATTGTTACGTTTAATGTAATTAATTTTATGTGAAATGGGCCATAGAGCCCTTAGAATGTGTGGAAATTGGATAGAAGTCCGGTTATTTTAAGACAAAACGATCAAATATTTTCGTGGAAAGCAATCACTTTGTAGTTTGAAATCTAACTCACCATCACGTCATTTCCTTGAGGGCTAGAAGGGAGGGGATGATGAAATGCTACACAACTCTGTCTTGGCACTGAATTAAGATTAATTAGTATTCATACATAGTCTCAAATACAATCGAACTTATTTGATACAGACATGATAATACGCACGAAGAAATTAAAAGAATTTCCACAAAGCACTAATTGATATATTTGTTGTCTGCTGGTTGCGCTTATTACTTTTTTGGTTAGACTTACTGAATTGATAATTATTTATTTATTTAATTTTATTTTAGAAACAAAAAGCATATGTATAAAATTAGTGGTGTACACATTACAACGTTTTTAAAAATTATTACAATGCTGGGGAATGATACATGGTAAAGATAAAAACATATGAAATATGTGTATAGTGTATAAGCGTATGTGTCTGTATGTGTGTATGTGTGTGTTAGAGTGCTATGTACAGTTGTGATTGCGAACAGATGTTACGAGTAATATTTTTCTTAAATGACGGTAGGGAGTCAAAAAATATGTCGAGTCTTAGGTTGCGACAAAGATTATTAAATGTTTGGCGAACACTGAAAATTGGTGAATTTGCTGCTGTGTTTTCCTTGTTGTTTAATGTGTAAAATAGTTTGGTGTGGCGAGTACCTTTAGATAGTATGTTAAGGTTATTTGACTGCCTCCATGGTCGAGGGGTAAGGCTCTCGAATACGAATCGGAAGGTCGCGGGTTTAAATCCCGGCGTGCGCAACTAAATTTCATTTAATTAATTTATGCTGTTTTACAATTAATTGATTTAAAAATAATTTGTAGTATATTTGCGCACGTTCCAGAGTGGAAGATACTCTCAGTATCGCCCTGGTGAAAGACCACCATTCAGAATTCAAACGTTGCTTGAAATGGCTTTTAGCCGTGTTTGGTGACCAGATCTGAATAGCCAGGTATTTCCCCACCTTCCTATTCCCCTTCTCCTTCCCCTCCCCACTACCATCAGCCCCACGACATTCCCCAATTGGGGATGCCATAGTTTCACTGGCTTCAGACGGTTGGGAACAGTTGGGACTTGTGGGGTATTCATATAAAAAAGGGCAGTTTCTTTCTTTATTTAGGATTTTATCCGGGAATATAGTGTAGGCTATCGTTAGCTTTACTTTCAGAGATTGGAGTGCACAGTGATAATTATTGTTGTATTTGAATCGTAGAAACTTAGTGATTTTAATTGACTATTGACCATTGACATATAACATGTATCTAAGATTCCAGACAGGTGATGTGATTTCAGTGTACTTTTGACTTAATTTTTAATTTTTCGTTTTTAAATGCTTGACTTAATTGTAGTACAAATACAAGCATTTTATATAACCTATCAGTGATTGATTCGATTCTTTCTATATATACCACATATAAACATACATGTTGATTGCACAAAATAATCGCCGAATAATATATTTTTTTAACGCTGTTCATTCCAGAATGGTAGTAGAATCAGGTAAAGGCTGCAATTGTCCAGGTCGTGGTGTCACCGAACACCCCCCCTCCCAACCCCAACCCAGATAACCTTTGATATTTAACCCAAGCAACACGACGCGGGCGGTGGGAGCAAATTGGATTATATTCTCTGAATATGCCTCGTACTAAAGGCATACCGCCGATAGTTCCGTTGCAATCTCTTAAGTCTTTCTCATGATCGGAAAATGTAAGAGAAAGAGAGATTACAAAAGATCTCCCTTTGGAAGGACCATACGACAATTAATACTTGAAATAATAATAGAATTCGGGTGCTCGTGGAATAACTTAAGCGGTACTATTATACTCCTGAACCATTTTATTTGGGCCTTCTTGTTTGTAGGAGATATTACGACAGTTAAGTACTTGTTTCATTAATTAAATGAACTGCTAGTTTAAAAAAGGAATTCAATTGAAACATCATTTATTCAGGAAAAGTCTCTGGATTTAAAACGTAGGTCTGACGTTCTTTGGAATAGAAAATTTGTAATTTGTCTAATATTTCTAGGGCAACACATCTGTTTGACATTTCCGTTATGAGTTGGAGTTTTGAAATATACGTAAATTTGATTTTTTTTGCACATTATCCAACTTTGAACTGAAGTTGTTACATTAACATATTATTCAGCTTAATCTCGTATATATTTTACGGGTGAATTGGACAACACATACTATTAACAGTTTCAAAGAAATGTGTACTATTGTACATACTAACATAGCTATTTATAGATAAACATCATTTAAGTTTGTACAGTGTATTTTTCATGGAAAAACGTCATAAAATCTAAATTTAGGATAAAAATTGACATGCAATCCATTCCAAATTGAAAAGGAATATTTGTAAGTTAAAAACAGCACGAAAAACAACATTAGTGAAGAAACGATAAGGAACGTAGTCATATTTTGAATATTATAAACGGACGTTGTTTAATGGTTATCATTTTTGACTCTGGGGATGATGTTAACTCCAGCAATTAGGATGTTCTTGAAAATTCGAAATAATAGTCGGTAATTTTGAGGAAGTTTTGTTGGGGGAATTCACTGATTGATGAATTTCGGCTAATTTGAAAACAGTTTTTTATTTGATTGATTATGTTGTTATTCAAGTCTTCAATCATTATTGAGAGCTGCCGCAAGCTTCAAGTAGTCGGTAATTATTTGTTTTACGATATTTTTCGAGGGAATTTTTAAGCTTTTAATTACTCTCCCCGAGCTTTTCAATAACAAACGTAATTGTTTTTTTTTTAACGTTAGATTTCGGTACAATGCGTGATAAATTCAAAAGACAAATTGAAAATATATGCCTTGTTTCATTAAGTGATCTAAAATAACTTTGTGGTCATATTTTATAAATCAATAATAATTACTTTTAAATTAATAAAAATTATAATTTCTTCAAAAGATTGGTATTCACTTTGTGGCGTCATTATTAATAAATACATTTAAAAAAATACTTTGTCTTCAATACTTTATTTTGTTATAAAAAGAATAAG